>JASSUY010031893.1:0-20148 GCA_032466535.1 Forpus xanthops | reverse complement strand
GCCAGGGCAGGCTCACACTTGATACTAAGAAGCATTTCTTTACAGGGAGTGAGACTTACAAAATTAGAAAATGAAAACATAAACCTTTAGAATCAATTTTAAGTAATGTTAAGTTTGATGGCTTTGTAACAGTAGCAATGGAAAATTACTGAGATGCATGATGAGGAGGGAGAGGGTGTGGAGTGCAGCTAGAGAACATGCTGAGAATCCTTGTACAAGATAAACTGCTGTAGTTGACATAGTTAAGGCCTTTATAACCTTAGTACAAAATGAGTGTAAAAAAATAAGGTGAGAAGAACAGGACGTAAAGGTAGGGAGTATATGGAAAGGCAGGGGCCCAGGATGGGCTACAGTCAAACTAACTGATAAGTGGGAGGACAGGATGATTGTTATGTCTGTTTTGTTAATGAACTTATTCAGCTGGTATAAGCATCTACTGTCCATGCTTCAAGGGCTGCCAGCAGTGATGAAGATTGTGGAAGAAGTAAATGACCCCAAAAGACCCCCACCACATTTCTGTACGCATGTGGGGAACTTTCCGGAAAAATGATGTAATCCATACTTAGCCTCATGAATATGTATGTATGCTCTATAGCTACATAAGGACATGCTTATCAGCGATGAGGCACCCCAGTGACTCTTCCTGGATGCACCATAGAAAATCAGTCTTTCGACCCTGCAGCGACTCCTGTTCATCACACCGCAGAAAATCAGCGATGTACCGCAACAACTCCTCCCCTTGGCCGCATGGCAGAAAATCTGCGTCTCGACTCTGCAGTACATCCTCTTGGCCAAACCACGGAAAGTCAGCGATGTGGCACTGCAGTGCTTCCTAGTGGCCTCAAGGCTGAAACTCAGCTTCTCGACTCCGCAGCGACTCCTATTGACAGCACCACAGAAAATCAGAGATGTAGCACAGGAACTCGTCCCCTTGGCCGCATGGCAGAGCATCAGCTTCTCGACTCTGCAGCAACTCCTATTGGCCGCACCGCAGAAAATCAGCGATGTGGCACCGCAACTCCTGCCCTTGGCCACATGGCAGAAAATCAGGATCTCGTCTCTGCAGAGATTCTTATTGGCAGCAGAGCAAAAAAATCTGCGATGTGGCACCGCAGTGCCTCCTCCCGGCTGCATGGCATAAAATCAGCGTCTCGACTCCACTGCTACTCCTTTTGGCCGCAGCGTAGGATATCGCAGATGCGGCACTGCAGTGCCTCTTCTTGGCCACACCACAGAAAATCAGCGTCTCGATTCTGCAGCGATTCCTATTGGCCGCGCCAGTTAAAAACAGAGCCTCATCATTGTTACTTTAAGTGTGAAGGAAAAGATACACTGTAGGCGGGGATAGTAGTTCTGAGCCATTCCGCTGGTGTCTTACATGTAAAAAACCCAGTAAGACTTCAGTGTCAGAAATGTCCTGCTATGCAGGCTGCCTGTCTGTTTTTGCTTCACTGGCCACAACTCCTGAGCACTTCTGATGACAAAAAAAAAAAAAAAAAAAAAAAAAAAAAAACCCAAAAAAAAAAAACCCCCAAAAAAAAACCACAAAAAAAAAAAAACATTTGGCGTATTTCACATTTCCACTTTGTTCAATGATCTTTTTTTTCTTTCTGTCTGCACTTTTTCAACCTTGGTCCAGCCATTCAGGTGCATACACAGAAAAGTGGAAACAAGGCTATGTTTTCCCCTCTGCATGTCAAGATGCAGCAGGACTACCATCTCAACATGGTCAGAGATGGACTCAATGGCCTTGAAGCTCTAGTGTTCTTTACAAACAAACCAATATTTTGATTATGGCTCAGTGACATTTAATATTTTCAGCCAAAAGCAATTACTTTACCAACTGGCTGCTGAAAACAGCAATTGTTGAATATTCCTCTGAGCATGGCTCTTGAACCACAGAGGCAACATCATCCAGATGCCAAATTCCAGAAGCTACAGTGCAGCTGACAATCAGCTCTACATATTGCAAAATCTTCCTATGCATGTGGTACATTGTGCATATTTAGGTCTTCTTTATTTGCAAACTGTCCAGCTGCAACAAAAACTTCAGTGGAGCAGGGAGCAGAGGAGCATGCTTTGGGACAAAAGACATGCTGATGTTTCCAGCCTGCAGGCTGGCTACACTCCACTGGCAGCTATGGATTAAGTATCTCAGTCCTGCGTGGTCACAGTCAATAGCAGTGTTTGTGGCACACAGGGTGGTATGGCTGGTCCCTTTCCATTCGGCAACTCCCTGTTGCTAACCGATACTGATTGAGCCAGATGAACTCCTCTCATTCATGATCTTCCAGACTGCTTGAAATATGCAAACCAATGTCCTGACCAATGCTCAGGAATGCGTACTGATTCTCTGTGTTATGAATGCTGCTGCAGCTGCTGCACAACTCCCATGAATGTAGGCTCACCTCAAGCAAACTTGTGAAAGGAATAGTGATTTATGGACACTGCATGGGGTGGGTCAGACTAGCCACTGATAAAACTGCCAGATCCAACCCCTCAACAGAAAAGAATTCAATTCACTATATAGCCTTCTTCTCATCCCAGAACCAGATTCAGCTGACTTCAAAGATATCCCAACCAGAAACTTACATACCAAGGAGGGCAGTGAGCCACCCTGCCTGGTGGGTAATTGCTCTTTGATAAACATTATGAGCTTGTCATTTCCTTCCTGATAAGACCCAAGAAAACTTTTGAAAACTTATTAATTGACACAGGGATGTATATGTCAGTAAGTACTGCTCAAACGGCAAATGATCTAAATATAAAACCTAGTTAGTGAAAGTTACAGGTATTTACAGGGTGGTAACTGATGTGGAGAATGGAGGTATTATTACCACACATGCTCTATATAATTCCCTTGTCTGTCCGGTGAAAAAAAAAAATGAACAATGGCGACTTACATTTGACTACAGGTGATTAAATACCAACGCTGAAACTTTACTAGGGTTACCCTGAGCAGGTTGCAGGACAACCTGCTGATCACATCTAGAAGCTGATGGAACTGTGGGAGAGACATTGTTACCAGTCTAGAAAGAGGAGTGACTATCTTCTTTCTCCTCCTCAACCTCCCCCTAGCACCATGATGGTGCCTTTCACACCTTTGGGGGAGGAACCGAAGGGTTTATAAAACTAGAAGCTGCAGTTTGGGGTTCAGGCTGCCCACTCCTACAGTGTCCTGGTTTAAGCTGTAAATCAGTCTGCCCACCCCCTCACTCCTCCCACCTTCTTCCCTCCCACTTCGGGGGGGGGGGGGGGTAGGGGGTTGGCGAGAAGAACCAGAAGAATGTAACTCCCACAGGTTAAGATAAGAACAGTCCAGTAACTTGTGTATAACACAAACCACTGCTGCTACCACCAATAGCAACAATGACCAGGGAAATACAAGGGAAGAGGACACAACTGCTCACCACTCAACGACTGAGCCATGAACGGAACTCTTCTGGGTTCCTGCCCTCAGTTTTTTACATCCTGAGCATGACGTACTGTGGTATGGAATACCTCTTTGATCAGTTTGGGTCAGCTGCCCTGTTTCTGCTTCCTCCCAGCTTCTCCTCCTCCCTGGCAGAGCATGAGACTCAGAAAGTCCTTGGTCAGACCAAAACATTCTAAACCGTAACTATAAACACTGGTGTTATCAGTGCTGTTCCCAGGCCAAGAGTTGAAAACACAGCATTGCACCAGCTACTAGGAAGGAGAAAAATGACTGCTGCTGCTGAACACAGGACAACCTATTAACCTACCTAGTAGGTGCCGTTTCATTGGTCATCTGAACATTTCTTTTTTATTTTTCAGATACCCCAGAGAACACTGAATTCCATGTGCAACTATGGATCATCATATACAGAATTGGAGTGTCCTCAAGGACTATTACTTTTTATTTGTACACTACTGATATTACTAGCAATTATCTGTATCCATGAAACCTAAATTTTAGAGGTTTTAATGCTTGTTTAGGTAAAATGATGCCCAGAAATACGCTCCCAATTAGGCAAATCTTACTAATGCTTCTTGTATATATTAAAAGTGCTGCAGGGATTAATGACAATGTGGTAATCAAACTGATTAAGGGATTTGCTGATACGCACAATGTGTCTAGTATTACTGCTTGCCTCCATTTTCCTGTTCTGTGGAATATTCTTTGCCAATAGGTACAATTCCTTTTGAACCAAAGAGGGAGATTTTCCAAATTTAGAATCAAAGTTCCATAACAACTTGATGTTCCCGACTTGATTTTCTGAAACATAAATGCAGTTTCCTCCTGGGTTAAATTGGACAGTCAAAACAACGAATTGTACATTTAACTTTACTTCCTTACCATACTCACCAGCCTTCTTATTGAAACAACTATGTATGGGAGCTCCCTAGGGAGAAATCCAATTAGTTCAGTGGGAGCAACCAGATAAATCTCTCCATTTTACTGTTCCTATAAATACCACCTGCTGTCTCAACTGGAACCAGGGAAATGATTGTCCACAGACATGCCAACATCCAAATGAAACCATAGCTAAGGAACAGTGTCCTAGGAACTATTTCTGGTCAACCCAAAGCATTCAGTGGGACAAGTCTGAAGAAGATTTTAAGCTGGAGTATCCACACACTGTCATGTCACTTATGGTAATGCCTAACACAGGTAGATTGTACAAACTGGGATGAATATCCTTGGGTTATGAAACATTATCAGCCAGTATATGCTGCTTTGCACATGAAATGTCTCTGTCATAATCATAGTGTAAGCCTACTTAGATATGTATGAAGTCCTCCCCTAAATGATTGTAGGAGGACTAGTGCAGACAGTCCTGCAGGCCTCATTTGGGCCCGCAAGCGTGATCACTACAGAACGCTACCTGCAAGGACAACAAATCTTGAGTGTACTTTAGGAGTGCCTACATTATGCCCATAATGGAAATCTGTTACACCACATCGGTGAAGCTGAGCCGAATGTGAACTATATTCTGACCAGAAGGGTAGAACAATCGTGGTAGAGCCACCCGAGTAGCATGAGGTGCTGAAGGACTGTTTTAAGTTGGTGTGGCTACTGTCTGCACATGTATAATTACTGATACAGAGTGGGAGTTTCAGAAAGTGTGGTTTGGGGGTTTAAGTTTGAACAACCAAGTATTAATTACAGCATTTTGTGCTTGAGTTGTGTGAGAAGCCTTGCGTCCTTCTTTCAGAAAACAGTATCGCATGTGACTGCATATCTCAAGCTGCAGCTAGATGGCGTGTGTTAGCCTACTTTCGATCATCATTGAAAACCACGGAGGGAAGTAAGCATCATTCATCTTACACATTAGTAACTGAATGCCCTTTAGCAAGAATGTCACACTATCAATCAGTTGTTTCTTCCCTTATGAGAGAGAGAAAAGACTTTTATACCTTTTCTTAATAAAAAAATTTATGAGTGCATCCTGTAGTTAAATGGACTGCCATGGGCACTGGCATACAGGTGCAACTGCCCACTCACAGCTACACTCCTTACATCAATAGATGTGACAAAAAAGGAAGTGATCTTTGCAGAACTATCCTCATAAAGTTTCTTTATTTCAGGTGCTAAGGATCATCACATCCTGTAGGCAGAGCAGCTTGCTTGTTGCCCTGAGCCAGAAGACACGAGTTGTTCCTGCCCAGTCGCTCCTGTTGAAGGATGTCTGAAGAACATCTTCAACTGGTTGGTTGCCTTCCCTGCCTCACTTCTCTAAAACAGGCCAGACAGCTGCATCTAGTTTCTGTTAGTCTATGTAACTAGGTTTTGAAATCTAGTTACATGGACTTGTGTGTTGAAGAATCTCCGGAGCAGTACTTTTCTCAACTTCATTAATTTTTATCTGTGTAAGGAAATAAAAATCTCAAACAAATGTAGCAGGGAGGGTAAGTCCTGAGTGAGCAGAAGGGCTGCTGGCAGTGATACCTGGACTCAGTCTCAATGGTCTTGATTTTGCTTTAGCATTGATATCTTTGGAAAACAGATGTCTGCAAAAAATGCACCATAGTGCTGATACACTTGCAAAGATCACCAAAAGTGCCAGCCAGCACGTTATCTATTCAAATTGTACAGTACTGTTTTCGTTGAGGTTGCAGAAAGATTTAACCCCAGTCAAAAACATGAGTTCTGCCAGCATTTTCATGGGTTGAATGTAGCAATGATGAATTCTGTCCCAGAGCACTTTCTACTGCCTGAGGAAGCAAAGAATGAGGTTCACATACACCTGTCTCCCCTCTCTGCCTCTGTAACTGCCTTTCTCTCTGCACCAGGAACCAGTCCATATGCACTCACCCAGAAGACCACAATGGATTCAGGTGCCTTGAGGTCCTTTCATGCAAGGCAACTCAAATCACTGCTTTACCTACTTTTTGGTGCTTTAGTGCAAAGGAGTTGAATCCAAGTCTCCCGGGAGTGCCCCAGCTCTTACCTTTGAGAACAGAGTGAACGGGAGGTGGAAGAGGATTGGGGTGTAAGGGATCTGTCTCCTCTAGTGAAACTCCTATATTTAGGGTAAGGTGCTGGAACAGACACTAGAACAGAGGCCAGGAAAAATGTCTCCTGGGTACCATCCCAATTCATTGATCCTAGTCATGCTCTCCCGCACAGTAAAAGGATGAAATTCCTGAAAGGGCAGTTCAGCACTTGTTCCTCACACAAACCAAATTGAGTTCTGTCATTTGCTTCAGTCAGGCTCCTTTTCCTTTACCATATATAGAAATGTAAAAGATAAATGTTCTAGAAGGTGCAGGAAGGATTCACATGGGCACCAAAAATAATTCACATACAGCCAGAGCACTGTTGTGCAGCTAAAGAGGTGGCAAGATAGCCCTTGCTGTACTAACTGAAGCAGCACAAGACTCTTGTTCTGTCACATTAACACTTTCAAGTTTTGCGCAAATTTAGCCGCTACTCAACATTCCAGGCTTAAGAGACTAATGGGCAAACCAGAAATAATATTTCATCATGACTGCCTGTCTTCTTCTCTCCTTCTGAAGCCAGGTAAGGGGATTAGAACAGGAAGAGAGAAGTGACACGTATCATAGGTAAACAGTCATCAATCTCTTCCTGTAGCAGCATTTGAAAAGGTACAGTCACTGTAATAAGCTCTGGGATTCCCCATAATCAGATAGAACTTCAAACTTCCCTTTCTGAATATAAGTGTTTAGCACTAGAATTTTAATCAGCATAGAAGAAGAGAGGAATTACGTGATAGACTACTGCACCTAAGAATGTCGCTCTTAGAAACCCCAATGATTCTATTTAGTGAAAACATACCCAGTGAACCATCTAACACGTTAAAATTATTTTTTAAACTTAAGTTTTCATAGTGCGCACACCACGTCCTTAACTTGCAAAACAGTTTTATTTCACACTTTTACAAAATTAATAGGCATTTCACAACACAGTATTACAGTTACATCTACTACCACTGAATGTGTTAACAGGGGACTTTGAGTTTCTCTTGAATTTTCCAGAGTCCTACCCAATCCGTGTTCTCCCCAAGGTTTATGCCTACTTCTGTAGAGGTTAGAAATGGTCTATTTGGAGTTACTGAGCACAAAACTCAGAAGACTGAGGCAGAATATGCCAGGTCCACATCTGCATACTAAGAACATACATAAATGAATAAACTTCCCCTTTCCACTCCTGAAACTAATTCTCCCCCTGCTGTGCCTTTACAGCTGATGAGAGCTGAAGCAGCTGTAATGAGGAGCAAATCCAGGAATTGGCTCTTCCTCTCTTTTACAAACCTCCTTAGCACTGTCAAGCAGCAAAGGCTGTCTAAAGAAGAGGGATCTTACAGATGCTAGCAAAATACTGTTCTTCCTCTTCCCATTAAACCCTCCTGACATTTGGTTACCTACTTGCCATGTCACTGTGAGAAGTAAACTCTCCTTCAGGCACCCTATTAGACAGGCATGATTTAGGGTTATACCATTTCCTTGCACTTTTGAAGCTGATTGTCTAATTGGGACCCACGGATAAAGCCGCCTGCAGAACCACATAATGGGATGTTGGGTGTGTTACTGCTCTGTCACCATAATACAGAAGGAAATGTGGCCCTCCACTAAGTCCTAGTTTGACAGTGTATGTAAGAAATACTCAAGAAAATTAATAAAAAACCAAACCTTTGATGTCTGAAATGAATTTGGATTGCAAGGATGTAAATATATTCAGTGTTTCACGTATGTCCAAGGTGAGCTGTTTTTTGCTTCAGATGTGAGTCCTCCCTGCAATTTGTCTGTAAACAGCCACAGTCAAAGTTTACCCTAGTGTGCCATAGAACTGAACTTTTAAAGTACCTATAACTCTGGCATAACAGTGGTTTACTGAACAAACTGCTGACTGGTTATACAATAACCTTTGATAATCCAAGAGGTTACATTCAAATAAACAGTAAGAACATCTATACAACTCCAAAAGAACCAAATCTGGTCCAAAATCACTGGAAAACAGTTTTCATACAGAAATGGACAGATACACAGATGGTTTTAGAGTCTTTCATGGAAAAAAAGGAGACAAATATCAACAAAATACAAACATATAACACAAAAACCTTAAAAGGAATATAAAAACTGTGCTTGTACTTTCATTCTTTAGCCTTTATAAAGTCAAGTGGCCTTTCCCAGCAGCAGTGGGAATCTCCACATTAAGTGAAACGTCTTTCAGTTAAATAGTTGAAATACAGCGTTCTTTACTTAAAATGGCAATCAGTGAAATTGCTGAGGAGGGGAGGAGAAGGGACACTGCCTTGTAGGTTCAGTTCATCCTTTTCACTCCTGCAGTATCTCATTTTAACCGTTCCAGTTACTGAAGCCCCCATTCCCCAGTTAACTGCTGAAAAAGAATGAACCAAAAATCTGTCCTTTCAGACTTTCTTTACATGGCAGAAAATATGAAGGAGGCACAAGCCAGTTTTTAAATCTTTTCTAGGTTATCATTTGGAGCAGCTGTACAACAAGGCAACAAATATTAATATAAGCTAGTTTTCTTCATAATTCTCAAAAATTCTTGCTCACTCACTTCTCCATCTCCATCCCGATCAGCTTCATCGATCATTTCCTATAAAACACATTGTACATTTGATCAGGCACTGGACTCTAAACACAAGATCTCCCATTTGCTAAAACAACAAATCAGAAGCACTTCCTGTGGGAACTATGCATTTGATTGCTCTTCAGTTCTCCAACCTCTCAGCCCCTTCTGTTTAGGTATGAATTCCTACCCAGTCCTTATGTGCAACAGCATTGGTTGCACTGTCCCTGTTAGAAAAGCTCTGGCAAATCAGAATTTACCTGAAGTTCTTCATCTGTTAAATTTTCTCCCAGCTCCTTGGCAACTCTTTTCAAGTTTTTGAATGAAATTTTTCCTGTACCATCATCATCAAACAATCTGAAAGCTTTCAAGATTTCTTCTTTTGAATCCTTTTCGCTCTAAACCAAGAGTAAAACATAATTAGAAAACACCTGACACAGATATTCTTTTCAGGTTTTCTTATGCCACCACAAGAATTTTGATTAAGAATTCCTACCATTTTTTGTGTCATCATAGCCAAAAAGTCTTCAAAGTCAATGGTGCCACTTCCCTCTTTGTCGATATCTGCTATCATTTTCTTAATTTCTTCCTTCTTTGGCTCAAAGCCCAAAGCACGCATTGCAACCTGTGCCAAAAAACAATTCTGTTAGCAGGCCACCAGAACTAGCGTGTAAACAGCTGAGCTAAAGCTTGTTTAATTTCCTTGTCCAAAACTGCAATAACTTGCTGCAGTGAAAACATCTTGATATCTCTTACCAGCTTGTTTCATCTTTCCAGTTATAGTGTAAATTTGATATTCTTAAGACTCAGATATATTTTCTCTTCAGATCCATGTGGAGCATGGATATATTTCTGAAACAAAGAGAAACCTTTTGTGTCTGAACTGGATAAAGGTTCCAATCTACACAGTTCATAAAGGAACTGGGCTATCAAAATGGGACTTCAGGGGAGGTTGGGAACAAGGGAAATGATATCGCTCCATCTGAAATCAAGGGTATAACACCCTTTAATTTTGATGGGTACAGAATTACATGCTGTAACTTACACAAGGAGATAGAAGAAATCCCTATGCCTGGCTCTTGGCACTTCTGGCTAGGGGGTGGACATGGTGGGATGGGATCTGACAATACTCCTTAAGTGTCTCAGCTTTAGCAAAGCAAAGACTGATTGCTGTGCTAGTTTAGGAAAAGAAAAAGAAACCACATGAGCCTTAGAGAGCATAAAGTATTGCTGTAAAAACAGCTGTGTAGATTGTTGTACAAATGTATGATATTAACATAGTTTAATCAGGTTCTGGCATTTCAGTGATTTTGCTACTTGGGTGTTTATCACTAATTTCACAATCCAGGTATGCCAGATGATTACAGCATACTTAGTTCACAGAATCAAGTTTCAAGAACAAGTAGCTAGAGGAAGATTTGAACTGTGAACACTCGTTCTTCCTATATTGTCTAGGGGAAATCAATAGTTAATATTACTAAATGCTTTTCTACTGAGAAGTGCCAAATCACTAGAAACTTAACATTTAACTGAAATGCGTTTCCTGACCAGTTTCTTGCAATGGGACTATTGAAAATGTTCCATTTTGTCTTTCAGAAGGAAGCACTTTTGTTGTTAAATAGCCGTTGTTTTTAATTGATTTGGGAAAACAAAAACATAGCATCAAATGGTTGATGCTAGAACATTTCAATCAATTTTAAGAACTATATTTTAACATACATCATCTGCATTCAGAGAACATGCTCTCTTTAACTGAGATAAGCCATAGGCTTAGTAACCATGCTTCTAGGTTATATACGCAGAAATTGAGGCAGTGTGTGTGCACATGAGAAATCAAGGCCAAGGAGATAATCAAGATAACAGATTTACTCTTTAAAAAATTTATACACAAAAAAACAGGGAGGGAACCAAGAATAATCTTCCTCCTTGTATTACTCTATGTGTACATGTACACACTACCTGAATTGTTACTGAAAGGCAACTCAGGTCTCTGTTTTGTTTTTTGTTTTTTTTTTTTTTTTTTTTTTTTTAAAAAAAAATAAAACTGGTAATTTTTGGATTATGTGTAGGAGATTATGTGTTTATCTTTCCTGAATGTGTGCAAAATCTGAGATGAAGAAAAAATTGTGATATTGTGACATTCACCCAGAAATAAAAGTCCACTTCCTAGAAACAATGACTTTAGCCAGTCATGAAATGTGAACTGGAATGTATATTGTGTATACCTAAACAGAGCAACTGCTTTGTTCCACTAATCCTCAGCTACTCAAAGTTATCAGTGTATTGGAGAAGCCTGTCTGCTCTGGAGTATTACATACAGAGACTTCTCAGGTTAACTGTATAGTAGACCCTAAATTCAGTTGCGACAGCAAGCATTACCCTTTTTTGTACTCCAAATCTAATTTAAAATAGTTAGGGCTGGATAAACAGGAAAAGCAGGTACAATTCTGAAATCAAAGATATTTCGATCCAAGAAAAAAAGTTTTAAAACCTTCAATTCTTTTATGTCGATGCTTCCAGATCCATCGGTATCAAACAAATCAAAAGCTTCTCTGATCTCCTGCTTTTGCTCTTCTGTAAGTTCAGGTTTCAAGCCACTTTTCTTCCTCTGGGCTGCACTTAAGCCAGGTTTTCTATAGTTGGATGCCTTCCAAAAGTGAAGGAGAAAAAAAAAAAAGATAAGAAATAATCCACTCTGGGGAAAATTCAGAACACAACTAAATTATAAATAACAGTAAAGCTGCAGTGGACAGAAGAGACTTTTTTGCTGCAAGTGGTAGGCACTGGGTCTCTAAGCTCATTTTCTTCAGTTATTCTAGAAAGAAAACAAGGTGTAGACTTTACTCTTGGGGAATACACATTTGGGCTTCATGTTTTCTATTTTAAACACAAAGATCATCAACTAAAGGAGTAATGACAAAAAATTAGGCAGGCAGTCCAAAAATGAACACTGCACTGAGGTATCTAAGACCCCCTGCACATCCTTCTGGTTGCTAGGATGTATCAGGAGTGGTTTCATCTAAGAAACAAGTACATCATCCTTACAG
Organism: Forpus xanthops; assembly: GCA_032466535.1. Lineage (NCBI taxonomy): Eukaryota > Metazoa > Chordata > Aves > Psittaciformes > Psittacidae > Forpus > Forpus xanthops. The sequence goes on along the minus strand of JASSUY010031893.1, from coordinate 8,079 downwards.
ATTAAAAAGGCTAATTGTATAGGGTCTTGATTATAAATGGAACTCAAAGTCATCCACTCCTAAAAATCAGCATGGAAATGGGATGTCTGAGAGCATCTGCTCTGTCAGAGCAAAGTTTAAAGGGAGCTGATAGCTGTGGCTGGCCTACCCAACTGCCTGTGGAGCTAGGTAACAACATGCAGTGGTAGCAGTGAGATCAACACAAAATCTGTCCCAGAAAGAAACCTAATCTGCTTATGCTGAGCTGCTATGTTATTATTCAGGACACTTCTCAGACCTTTCCTACTTCTGGCGTAGTTAGCGTAGTACAAAATGGTTCACTCACCTGCTTGCCTAGGGAGTGGTACAGACATTTTCCTTGAGTATGGGTTTTCTTATAAATCAGCAGCAGACAGATTTTAACCCTTCAGTCTTGAGTCTGCAGATTGATGGAAAGGGTACTCCCTCCCATCCCCAACTTTTAACTGGTTACAGGCTTCATGAAAGTAAACAAACTCCAAGAAAGGAATTCCTTTTCTAGCTACTGCTGAGTAGCTCTAAGCTAGCTCTTACCTCTGCTGAATTGTTACCATTTTTGGGCTGCGATCTCTCTTAAATTCCCAATGAGTAACACAGAAGATTCCATTTTGCTGTGTCTGGAAATGAAACTTAATTTTTAACATGATTTGCCCCTCCCAGGTTGGATTGCAAACCCATTTGTCTGGCACACCTCTGATATTCCCTTGTCATTAAACACAGGCAACAGATTTTTTTATTCTTTATATTTCACTCTGGGAGAAAACCATGTGAGACATTTTTCTAACTATAAAGAAAAAAAGAAAGTGCTAACACTCCATATGAACCTTTTTTTGTTGCATTCTATGTATACACCTAGATTCTAGTGAAAACGTTGAAGATCCTGATCATGCGCAGTGCTCCTGTTCCGTTTTTCAAAACCGGATTGCGCAATCCTATGCAATGCCATTTAAATACACCACTGCTACAGGTGACCGAATGAAGTGGAAGGGGTAAGTGGTGCTGAGATTAACCAAGCATCTTGCCTCCGCCTTATGCCATACTCTGAGAGCAGGTGACATATTTTGCGATTTTGGGTGTTTTATTAGGGATGTCTTTCGTAGTACCAAGATGGGGGCGGGAAATCGGGCTCTTTCCTGTTGACTTCCGCGTAGTGCCAGGAAACCAAGCAACACACGCAGCCTCGTCAAGCCGCGCGGTCCCCATTCTAACTCCCAAAAACCCTTCGAGTCCAACGCGGGCTGCCCGCCCATCGGCGGCTGGGGACCGCCGGAGGACTCAGAGGCCCGGGACGAGCCGAGCTGAGTCGAACCTCAGCTACGGGAGGCACAGCAGAGAAGGCACCGATAGGCTTAGCCGGGAGCTTGCACCAGCCGTTCCGCGGGGAAGGGGAGACCGTGGGAAGGGAAAGGGCTCTCACCATTTAGCTGCAGCCGCAGAAACACCGCTTCAACTCGGGTCGGCCCCACCACTCCTAACGGCCCAGCCCGCCTCACGGAGACCAGCGGACGCACCGGCCACAAGCAACCAACTCAAGCTATCCAATGAACGAGCCGGGCGCACCATAGAACCCGCCCCCTTCCCTAGCCTGGGCCAATGGCAGTCGGCAGTCTCGTGATGTCAGGGAGAGTGTGTGGAAACAAGTGGCGGCGGTGTTGTCCTGGTAACAGCGTCACACGGTGTGTGCGGCGGCGGTAGGTGATGCGCGGGGTCGGCTCAGCTCGGCTCAGCCCGGCCGCGGGGAGCAGGGGGAAAACACAGCCGAATCGGTGAGAAACTAACACCGGCTTGCTGTGGGACGGACGAGGGGCCGGTTCCGAGCCTGGACTTGGGCCCCTAGCCGGGAGGAAGTGGGTAGCCCTCCGCCGGGCCCGAGCAGCGCCGCTCTGGGGAGCCTGCTGAGCGGCCCCGCCTTCCCGCCTGTGTGCTGGCTGCTTTCCGCTTCCAGGCTGCGAGTGATGCGCGACTGGCCCGTTATGGGCTTTCGGGTTCGGCTGCACCAAGTTAGGAAGCTCTTTGTCTTCCTACATTAGTAGTAGGAGTCCTGGCTCTGTGGTAGATTAGGTAAGTCGTGACCCTTACTTGAGCACTTGGTGGTTTAGTTGCAATGAAATAAAAACATTCTTTCCTGTAAGTGCATGCCCTGCCTTCACGTGGTTTTGCAGCCAAGCCCTGGGTTTACTTAGTTCATGTTTGTGGATCAAGAGTATAGGCTGGTGTCCGAAATGAAGCTACAGTTTTAAAGTCTGTGTTTAAATAGGATGTAAGGGATGCATTTTTAAACTTAAATTTCAGAGAGAATTTTAACACAGCAACTTATAGTTGCCTATGTTGAGGTTTGCTAGAAGTGCATTGACTTGACAGAAGGTGCTGCACTAACTCTAATTAGTCTGTATCATAACTGGTCTTAGTTTCAGGGTCATTGAAACAAAAATGCCATTCTAATAAGACAGTGGCTTATACTTCTGAGCTGAACCCTTGTTTGGAAGTAAGAAGTTCGCATCACTGGAAAATGGAAACCTCTTACCAAGCAGTCTTTCCATAGTTGTCTCCCATCCAAACAGCACCATTGTCTTCTGCCCAGAGCTATGTACCAAAGACCTAGGTACTGAGGAAGCATTAAGTGGCCTTGCAGTGTTAATTCAGCTCTTTAATGATTTTTATGAAGAGAGCCACAAATTGGTTGTTATTTATATCAAAAAGCAGGTTGAGAAATGACCAAGAACTGCTTGAATTTAGAAACAGTGATGTTTGAGAAAAAAAGGAAAACACAACTAAGCAGAAAACAAATAATAATAATAATTAAAAAAAAAAAACAATCAAACAACCCAAATTACTGTCTTAGTAAATCCTTAAGAGAAATCAAATGGAATGATGAGGTTTTGGGAGAATGGTGGAAACATGTTTCTTATTGTATTGCATTATCCAATTAATATTATTTAATCAGTTCAACTATTATTTTTGTTTGCTTGTTTTTGCAAAGCAAGCTATCCATGTTATTACGGTAGGGATTCCAATTAAGAGCTCTTTATTATTATTGTTGTTATAACTAGAAGTACTGCTATGGATACATAGCAAAATTAGACTGTTGTCACAAGACATTGCCAAGAACAATTTCCAGATAAAACCCTTAAGCAGGTTGGTTGGAGGTTTTCAGAGGTGCATTCCCAGTGCAATTTTAAAGTTAAAAGCTAAAATTTTAAATTGTTGATTACAGCTAGCTATAGATTAAAACAATTTCTTAGTTAATAATTCCTTTGGTGCTTCAAGATGTATCTGGTAATTGAAGGGAAATTCTGTTGTCAGTCTGGGCTAGACTAGAACCTCAGGGCTGTCAGCATAAAATGTCTAATTCTGACTGCCTGCTCTGCTTTTAAAGTTCACGCTTCATTTTCATTTGAGATAGTATTCAGATATGCTGGACAAAAGTTTGCATTTGGAATAAAGAAATGAAATATAGGATTTGAATCTGAGCATAAAAGGTATATGGCTAAGCTTCTTACTTCTTGGTGTGTATACTTTTACATTCAAAAAAAGAAAAATAAGAGGAAGCTTTAGTTTAATCCGTATGGTCTGCCACAGGACTGCGGTGTGGAAGAGATTTCAAGTGAGAGAAGGTTTATTCTTGGCATGTTAAAACTGAGCAGTAGATCAAAACCTTGAAGTTTTGGTAGTTTGCTTTGTGAAGTATGAAGAAGTGACATTTCTTTTCATGAGCATTTAATGAAGTGTTGATGCATGCTAAATGGAATAAGTGGAGCTGTAACAAAATAATTTTGATTATGCTTTTACAGCTTTGAAGGTTAAAGTCAGTGCCCTAACTGGTTTTGCCCAGATGGATCTGTACAGAGCACTTTTGTTCTGCACATAATTGTCCATTTTGCTGTAATGAATTTTTGCCCTAAATAAACCAAATAACTGAAATTCCAGATAGCAGCTCAGGAGAGACATGGTAGTTCTACACAGTCTGTTCGGTATCATATTAAAGAAATCACCAGAATTAAGAGCACTTCACTGTCTGCCAGCAATGAAATACTCTCTGGTATTTTAGCAATGCATCATTTCAGCAACTATGAGCATTGACATCTCCTAAGAAGGGCACAGGATAAAGAACTGTTTAAGAGAGCATCACAGGAGTGTTATATTCAATGTTAGACTGTTAATTTAATTTCTTGATGATGTCTGCTCTGGTGTGCTGTGAGGATGGGGCAATAAGTTTGTGTTCTGTTCACAGATCCTGCCTGCTGCCCATGGCTTTCAGGGATGTGAATGCAAGGCAACACATTGGACTTCAGCAACTGTCTTCCTTAGCCTTAGCTGGAAGAACATTTTTGGGGCCAGTGAAATTATGTAAATTCATTGTGGATGAAAGCAGCAACCAAAGCACATTGATTTGTTCTGCTGTTAGACTGATTGAAAGTTTGGACTTAACTAGTGCTGCTGGACAGCTTCTTAATGAAACCATTCAGGCACAAAACAAGGAGTTTAAGACTGGGATGAGTACCCTGCTGTTTCTTGTTGGTGCGTGGAGCAATGCCATAGTGGAATGCCTCCAGCAGAATGTTCCGGTTTCAGCAATAGTATCTCTGATGTCTGAGGGGTTGAACTCTTGCTGTGAGTGTGTGCAGTGTCTTCAAATATCAATACATGATGTAAATAAAGAGTTTTGTTCTAGCAATGTTAGGCCAAACACGTCTAAAAGCAAAACTTGTCAAACTGGATGTGACAGTCTTCCAAATTCACAGCTTTTCCTGTATTTTCAGAAAGATATTTCTGCACCAGAAATAATTCCAATGAATTCTTGTTCCCATCAAGATTATGATTGTAATTTTAACAAGTGCCTGGTTTCACCTTTGGCTGGCTTTGGTTCAGTTGCTTCTCTTGTCAGACCAGCAGGTGACAAAAGAACTTCTGTGACTTCTGGAAGTGGTGTTACCACATCCAGCTCTAACAAACAGAAGCTGACCCACAGCAGGCACTTCAGCACTCCAGGAAAAAGCCTTTTTTTGAGTCAGCAAGGTAATTTTCAGGGATGCCTTCTGGAACCATCAGCAGATTTATCTGGGTATTATGGTTTAGGACACCTGGCAATGGCTCTGAGCCATGGAAATGAGACTAGCATGAAGCTGCTACAAAGCATTGTTACATATCAGCAAGAGACAGCAGAATACAATGGCTCTTCCCAGTTAAATGTTGCAGAAATTGTGACATGCTGCTTGGTGGGCCTGCCTGAAAGCTATTCTTGTGCCTCTCCAGGCTTTGTGACATTGGTATCACCAGAACAAGTCACAGTTATCAAATCCTTCGAAGGCAAACTCCTTCGGATTCTGCTAATAGACGGTGACCTAACTGAGCAATATCGTCACTTAGGTTTTAACAGATCGTATAATGTGAGAACCATAGTGGAGCATCCCAGCCTACAGGAAGGAGACCTGTGGCTAAGCAGTATGCTAGATAATCTGATAAAATTTGGAGTAAACCTGGTTTTGGTCAAAGGAAATGTGTGTGAAAATTTAATGGAAAGATGCATAGCAAATAGTATATTGTTAATTAGTTCTGTGACTTGGAATGTGTTATGTGCCTTTGGGGAAGTCACTGGCACCCAGCCAGTGACATACCTCACCCAGCTGAATGCTTCTTGTGTGGGGAGTGGGGCCCAAGTGGAGCTGTGGAAGGCCTGTGATGAGCGTGCAGTGGATCTGGGTGAACTCATACCAGTCAGAATAAAAGCACGAGGAATTCGTCTGCTCACAGCAGTGCTTACCACTACTATAGCTTCAAAGATGCAGCTCATTGAAGACCAGTTCTGGACTTCAGTGTATCGACTCCATCATGCTTTAAATGACAAGAAGGTTTTTATTGGCGGTGGTGCAGTGGAGCTCATGTGCCTCAGTCACATTCAGATGCTTGTCGAACAGCCCTTACAGTCAGCAAATCAAAATGCTGCTAAAGAGTTTCACAATCCTTGGCTGGCAGCATCTGCAACAGAGTATAAATCAGTTGTGCTCCAAGCATTAGCAAGTGGCTGGAAACAGTATCTTTTGGTGGTTATGTGTAACACCACAAAAGCTGCATCCGAGTTGGAAGCTTGCGCCTCAGTTGATCATTACCTCAGAAAAGCAGCTGACTGCGGCTCTCCTTTGGCATACATATTGAAAGAGTTTAGAAGAGGTGATCTGCTCGAGGATAGTGCTGGTCCCTTTGCTGACCACAAGGAGGGTTTAAAGGTTTATGATAATGTTACAGCCAAGACAGAGGCATGGCGGAGAGCTCTAGATTTGGTGCTACTAGTGCTTCAAACAGATGCTGAAATTTTCACAGGTCCCAGAAAGAATCAGCTGTTGAACTCACATGTCTCAAGTGAATTTATGTTTTTATAGGACTTGCAGGCTTTATTTATAAGTCCATGAGTCCAGGAGCAACCTGCACTTCTTCATAGATTATAAAACAAACATTTAGATATGATTATGACTTCAGAGCCTAGCAGCGGAAATCAGAAGATGTGACAGTCACAACGTAATTTCTCATTTCTAGAAATGGGAATTAAAAAACAGAAATCGCTTGTGGATTTCCCTATAACCCCAGCCTTGCATTTCTAGCCAATAATACTGTCCATATGGATAGATTCATCCGGTCAAACTGACTAATCTTATTTAGCAGAGCAGATACGCAGTTCTTTTTTTTTTTTATTATAATGAGGAGTGCGAGGCAGGTGGACGTATTGAGTCCAGATGGAGAAAAGGTTGATACCTTGGATATGCTTATGTTCTGAACATACACTGTCTGTATAAGGTGTCTGGATTTGTGTTCTGTAGATTATTCTTGGTCAATGTCTTTTAATGTCTTCTAAGAAAGAATAGGAACATAATATTGGCATACTTGTGTTAATTTCTGTACAATACAAATGTAAGAGTTAATTATGCAGTAATTATGAATGCTACATTTTATGCTGAAAGATTGTATTAATAGGTGCTAATTTTGCATATTTATATGGACCATGTATGTCCTGTTTCAAATATATATCCTTTGAAATTTTTTTTCATTTTGACATAAATTTAGGCAGAATCCTCCCCTTTGCTGTTACAGACAGAATGTATCTCTACACGAACTTTTCTTTTACGTTGCAAGTTGGATTTTTAGATTGTTCCCTTTGGGCTCTCTCAGTTACCCTTACAAAGAAGAAAATGTTGTGCATTTTAGCTGTTTGCTAAAAACTGGGATCAATTCTATCATGATGATTGTGGCAAAGCATTTTTACTGTCTCAGCACTTGAAATTTGAAAGCAGAGTCATGGACAACTGGCACTTTGTTGCAAGAAAGAGAAGTGTAACTGTAGAGATAGTTGTTAAGAATGCCAAATTCAGAAAAAAAGTTAAGTGAAATGTCTCACCAGTATAGTGAAAACAGACTGGAAAATGAATGGAAGTGGTGATTCTAAAGCAGATCCTTGATTTTAGGATTTTTTTCATTAAAATGCTAATGTCTGGAAGTACTAGGGTTAAGCACTTACTGATTATGATTGCTCATGCTGATGGCAGACAGTCCTTCTGTGGTGAAAGCTAAGAATTGGGATGGGCTAAAGAGTGTTTTCTGAGGTGTGATTCAATGGAAAGGCAGACATATTTTCCTTGAGGTATCTCCCCACTGCAGAAGACATATTGGAGAAGAGCCATCAGCTGCTGCAAACCCCTGTGACCACTGGCAGTTCCCCAGTTGACCTCTGTTGAGCTTTAACACAGTTCTCTGACTTTGAGCTCTTGTTGGATTTGCTCTTTTCTCCTGGGAAGGCCCTTTCCTTCTACTTGTGCATCCAGGCTTGAGTTAATGAAAAATTCAGTTCCTAAAATGTCTCCCCCATGTTGCAAGCACCTCAACATTATATCCCTGTCGTGGTTTAAGGCCCTCAAACTCACGTAGTCGCTCTCTCACTCACTCCCCCCTCTTTCTTCCCCAGTCTCAGGGGATGGGGAGGAGAATCAAAAGAATACAACTCCCACAGGTTGAGATAAGAACAGTTTAGTAACTCAGGTATAACACAAATCACTACTGCTACCACCAGTAATA
>JASSUY010031892.1:0-31229 GCA_032466535.1 Forpus xanthops | reverse complement strand
AGATTGGTCAGGCAGGATTTCCCCTTAGTGAAGCCATGCTGGCTGTCACCAAGCACCTTGTTGTTTTTCATGTGCCTATAGCCTTGGGTGACATGGTTTAGTGGGAGGTTTCCCTGCCCATGGCAGGGGGGGTTGGAACTGGATGACTTTTCCAACCCTAACTATTCTGTGATTCTATGATTCTGTTTGGGGGCTAGGAGGAGTTCAGGCATCTGGAAACACATTATGTTAACATTTGGCAAGATTAATGTTTGGAGGAGAGAGTACTAAAATCTTGCTTTTCATGAGCACAGGCTCATTAAATCATTCAGCCCTTTCAGTACTGCGAGCACGCAGCCATGGACTATTTTGAGGCTTCACTCACTCTTCTGCCAAGTCCTGTGTCCAGAGCAGCTTTATTTTTGAGTGGGAACTAAGGCCTTTTGGACAACGTCAAACATCATCCATTGGATCTGCTCATTTGTGGCTGGATTGTGCAACTCTTACCCAGCCAATGGGGCTAATTTTAGATGTGCCTCACAGGGCGAGTGTGGGACAACTTTGCTTAAGGCTGGAGGAGCAGCCCCAAGCATGAGGTTCAGTTGTCTAAGAGTTTAGTACAACCATGAGTAGGGCTCATGTGAGGTAGCCCTTTCGTTGAATTCTGTGTGACAATGACATGAGCTTTGCTGTAGGCCAGGGTTTCCTGAGCATGTTATTTATGGTACACACAGTTCCTAAAGCCCTTTTATTTCTCAGTAGCAGAACCTCACCCCTTCAATGGTTTCAGCACGCAGCAGGGGCAAAGGAGCTTTCTCCTCTTTCCTTGTGGATTCATCCCTTTGCCGTTGTGCTTCTCACATCTTTATTGGATGCAGACTTCGCTTTCCTTGTGTTTAGCTCAGTAAAGTACACGCGATACCACCCTGCCCAGGCAGCCATGCTGCTCCCTAAGCAACCACGTTCTTCCGGGAGCATTTAATGTAGGGTGTTGGGGCTTTTTTCCCTCGTAAGGACTATAGCTGCTCTGAAATGCATTGGCTGCTTGGGCTGGACTTTTATTTCCTGAGAAGGGCTGAAATCCTGAAAGTCAGCAGAAAACCCCGAGTGACTCTGATGGGGGGACGAGCTGGTTTATAACCTTGATAAAACTGGGAACATGTGGGTGCAGTGCATCCAGACAGAACAAATCCCTGCCTGGCTTCTCACCAGGGAGGATGCAGAAGGTCAGTGCGCTCACTCCCCGCTTGTCCCCCGCTTTTCAGCTCTGAGTGAAGCTGGGCTGCCCGAGGTGAGAGCGGATCCATCCCTCTGCATCCCCAGAGTGACTTGTGTCTGGGAGGGATTTGGCTGGAGCATGGTGGAGGGAAATCCGTGGTGAAACCGGAGAGGAGGCCGAGTGCGGATGTGATTTGTGCGGGAGAGTCAGAACTGAATGCAGAGTTTCTAATGTGGATGAAAGTGCCAAGGTCAGATCCTGATGTTTGCCTGGTTAATTCAGGGGAGCATTCCACGTACACGCGGGTACGCTTTGAAGGAGGCTCTTTCTCTGCTGCTGCTGCCACCTTTGGTTCAGTTCATCTCCACTGGGGCTTTGCCGAGTGAGAATAAAGCTCCAGCACCTTTCCTGAGGTCAGCACTCCCTTCACAGTTACAGCCACCAAGGCGTTCATGGCATTCTCTCTGGCCATAGGACCTGGCTGTGTAATAGTGCTAACAGAAACCTTGGCATGGAAGAAGTGTGGGGGCAAGCCACTGCTGCAGCCCAGGGAATGAGGGGAGATAGGCCAGGGCCCCAGATTTGATCTTAGAGGCCTTTTCCAACCTAAATGACTATCATTTGTCTGGCCGGTTCTCTGCAAGTCACGAGAGGAGGTTTGCTCATCCCTAAGTTATCCTGTGGGGAGTTCCTGCTTGCAGTCAGATACACTTTTTCCTCTCACTGCTGTCATTTGTTGTCACAGTTCCTAATGAGTTGCTCAGTGCTGCTCACTGTGCCCCAGAGCATGGAGTTTATTCCTATGAGCAGGAGTTTACAAATGCCTTTTGCAAGGTTGCCAGGTGTCAGCAGCTCAGGGAAAATGCTCAGGATGAAAAGCGGGAGAGAGATAACACCTTCTGTACAGAGCAAGAGATGGTTTCGAAGGAGGGAGCCTTGCAGATCCTTATGGAAACCTGCTCCAGGTCTGGAGGGACGTGCACAGACAAATGCTTGAGAACTGGCTGTGGGGAGGCACCATGTTCCAGTTGGAAATGGAGACTGGCAGTGAAGGATGCAGGATACAAGATGATAGCTAGCAGGGCTTAGGCTGGAAAGGAGTTTGCAAGTGGAAGCCAAGAGCCCTGCAAACTAAAGGGCCTCTTATCACACTGCTTTCTCCAGTGAGAGGTGAGGCGAGGAGGCTGTGGAGCAGGGCTGGCACTGCCTGCTCAGAGTGGTACATTGTTCCCATTGTTCTGTCTAGCTGGGATCTAGGCTCCATCACACTGAGTTTGAATTTAAAAGAGCTCTGATCATGCCATTTACTATCCCGGTGCATTTGAATCACACCGGGAGACCCAAACAGCTGAAGCTGGGGGTGTCCTTAACCCACTGCAAGCCTAACAGCTTGTACTGTACCACTTGGGCAAGGGTAAGGTAAAGAGGGGTTTGGGGGGAGCTAAGAGATGGACTCAGAAGCTGTGATGTGCCCCCTGTGCTGGGCAGTGCCAGGGCACCCTCACAGCTCAGTGTGCTGATTTCCTCACTACTGAAGTGAAAGAGGTGTGGGGGTGTGTGCCCACAGTGCTTTCCCAATCCGAGCTGGGCTTCTCTTCACCACTGCATGCATAACAGGGAATAATGCCCCTGGAAGAAATGCTGCTGTTCAAATGACTCGTGCATGGCTTTGTTTCAGCTGCTACAACTAATGGCCAGTAACTAACATACAGCAACATCCGTGTCGCTGATGAATGCATACCCTGAGCTCTATTTGTGCAATGGCATCGGGCTGGGAGATAGTGAGAAAGAGGAATTGTTGTCCATGAATTGCAGCACATGTTAAAAATCACAAGTAGAAAGCAGAGGACATTGATTGTGAATCACCTCACTGCTGAAGGGTTAACAAGTCTCAATGCTGCTTAGAGCAGGGGAACAGAGGAGGAAGCCCAGGCTTTCTGAATGAGCCGTACTAGCAAGATGTGTCGGGGAATAGGAAGACAATGGATTCAGTATCTAAGGAAATCAAAAAAGCAAAGGGAAAGGAAGGGGAAGAAAGGAGAGGAACTGAAAGAGAGGGAGGAAAGGAAAAGAAGAAAATGAAAAAAAGAAGGGAAGAAATACATGGATTTGTAAGTTTAAAGCTACAGGTTGGCCAGTCCAGTGCTCCCCTGTGGGGAAGGGGAAGCTGCATGGGACTTGGCTGTGTCTATTCAGACACTGCACAGGGTGGCAGGGATGGTCTTTGAGGTCCCTTCCAACCCAAACCAGTCTGTGATGCTGTGATGCTGCACCCAGCAAGAAGGGCACAGGTTGATGGGCTATGGGACAAGGATGTAAACCAGGAAGGCAGGTGGAGAGCATGGCTTCAGGCATCACTCCAGGCTGCGGGGCCAGAAGGCACTGGGCTGGCCATGAGACACAGGGTGCTGGGCACTGACTGCTCTTTGGGGCCCACTGTGTGTCAGTCTCTCCAGGCCTAAACCTAAACCACTCACTGCTTCTGCAGAGCAGGGTGGTGGTGTCACACGTCCAGTGCAGCAGTTTGGGTGCTCCCAGCCAGGCACTGAGGCTTTCCCCACGCTGTGCAGGGTGCCCAGGGTACCACAGCAGACACTGATCTTTGCACCGCATTCTTTGCTCACTCCTGGCTTTGTTCATCTTGTCAAGCCCTCGGCCTTTCTGTTCCTGTCAGACCCTGATGAAATGTCTTACCCTGTCATGTTGGAAATGCTGTCCCCAGTGCACACCCCCTTCCCACTGCCTTAGTCTAATCCAGCCCTGGCTTTAGCACCGATTCTCAGGAGCCAAAAAACAACAGCGCTTCTGCAAGAGCAGCTTTAAATTGATATGAGCCATAAGTCAAGAGGAACAATTAAAAAGCATGCTTTAAAAATCAGTGTATTTCACTGAGACAAGCTGTTCTCTGTCATCAATACTGCCTTCAATTGCTAAGTCATTTTACAGCCCACTTGTCCTGCAATCTGCCTGCTGTTAGCTCAGGGCGCTCTGCTAGACCGGGCAGGGACAGTGACCCTGAGCTGCTTTGCTGGCTGGTTCTTTATGCTTAGTTTCACTTGAAGGGTCTGGGCCACAGTGTTTGGATAGAAACAGTGCAGGGACAGGGTTATTTATTGAGCCCATCTGTTGCCATTGGCACAGGGAGAGCCCATCACAATATTGCTGTTGGTCTTCAAACTCTTTGCACACCTGGCAGCGGTTGTACATGTTAGCAGATCAAAGTGAACGGCCCCTGCTGTTCCCAACAGCTCATGCTAGTTTGGTGCAGGTATAAATAACCCGTCACTGAAGCAGTGCCCTTTTTGTGCTGCCCTCTCTGAATGTCTCATCCTCCAGCCTGGGAATAGCACAGGACTTTACAGCCCAGGGGGTGGAATTCAAACTGCATTTCCACAGCAGTTTCTATTAGCCTTTCTCTTCAGCAGAAGCTTTTTGTTTGTGTCTGTTGCAGAATAAGCATGACTGGGTGTCGCTAGCACGCCTTTAATGAAAAGATGAAAGAAATAGAAATCCAGGGTCAGGCAGAGGCAGCACTGAGAGGTCTCTGCATTGCTCTCCCCTGGGGTTGTTACCTCTGCCTTTTTGGGGACCTGTTATTCCCTAACTGTAAACCATCCCTGGTAGCTCCTGACGCTGCTAAATCAAAATGGGTCTGTCTGGGGAGCGTGAAGGAACACTTTAACAGTGAATGTGGGCTTTGGTGCGTGCTGCCTCTTGAGTGCGTGCTCTGATTTGTTCTTCACTCCCCACAGGAGGCAGCCGGTATCCCATGTGTTTGTAACTCGGCAGGATCAGCATGGCCAAGGTGCAAGAAGTGGATGGGAAACCCCAACCATCCGGTTCCCTTTGCCAGGTATGTGTTGTTATTACCCACTCCAGTATAAACCCATGTTGTATCCACACACACCAAACAACTTGCCTCTCCCTGTTCAGGGATGTCATTAACAGAGCCCCTGGGTAGTGCTAAGTTACGTGTCAGGCTGAAACCACTCATCTGTAATCAGGCAACAAAATCAGACTTGTTTAATGGTACATCCAGACAGTAAAAGTCAGGCCAGTAACTGCACCGGCAACACGGATAACAGCAGGACACATCCTGGCTGCACGCACAGCCGGCCCCACGCCATTAGCCAGCCCCTGCTCTGCAGCACAAAGTTCTTGCGTTTCTCCATCTGTTTCCTTTGCTCCCAGTGATCCTGCCCACATCTGAGGAGCAACCAGAATCCAGGCTGGGGCAGGTATCCTGCCTGGATACATACCTTGTGTGTCCAAGCCCCTTTAGCATCACCTTTGGAGTCACCTTTACTGTCACCAGCAAACAGCAGATGCCTTCAGGTGGCAAGTCAGCTTTGTGGGGAGCCGGCACACTCAAAGTCCTTAGGGAATGGGCATAAACCATCTTGGGAGCAGAACCAGAGACCACATCACCCATCTCAGCTCGGCTATGAGTATATATTGTGTTTGCTCCTAGTTTCTTTTCCTGGTCCAAAGACTCTGGATTTCCTTTGTATAGCGTGAAACCACCGCAGCAGCAGGGCTGGCCAGGGACTCCTCTCTTGCTGCCCCGTATCTGTGGGGGAGTGAAACTTTGAGGAAATCAGTGCATTGGTCACATATTCCCTCACAAAATCAGCCTGCGGGATAAGGACCCTGTTAAGGCACGTGGCAGTGTTACAGCACCCCTTGGCAGGATGAGAGTTAAACCCTCCCTGTTCCTGACCCACACAACACCCACCCATGGAACAGCCGCCAGTGCTTTTGCCTATTGGAGCTAGGCTCTTGATGATTGCCACAGGCTTTTGTGTCACTTACTTGGGTGTCCCCTGGGAGTGCGGGGGGACAGCTGGCCATGGACACCAACACCACAGTTTTTAGCCAAACTGAAAGCTAAATCCCACTTTAAGTTGTACTAAAATAACTTAGACTCCAAAGAAGCCCTGCTCAGGAGTGACTGATGGTGGAAAAGCTTTCCTATGTCCAGGTCAGCCAGCATCAAATTGATATTAAACCAACCTGGGCCATATGGCTGAACAAAGCTCTGCTCAGCCCATTCACCCTGACAGGCCAGCTCTTGCCTGGGTGAAGAAAGAGCCAGTGACAAAGGACTTGTTGAGATAACAACAGCAGCGGCTTCATTCTGTAAATGACTTATTGGTTCAAACCTGCTGCACTCTTCACGCTTCTGGAGTGTTCTGCAGTGAATGTGACTTAATATCGACCCAGCCTAGATAAAACCTGCCTTGAAATCGCTGTCTTTAGGAGGAGAACTATTGCCAAGCATTCCCAGTCTGGATCAGTGCAGTTAATAACCTCTCGGATCAAGAACTGCTTTCAGTTACACCTGCAATAAGTGTGTGGTAGGTCACTGGGGTTCTTCCAGTTTGTATCAGTGCAGACAACAGTCAGGAATGGGAGTCTTATTCACCTCAGTTACATGGTTCTAGGGAAAAGACCTCCCTGATTCAAAGGAGTTTCTCATGGCTTCTGTACAGGTAAGAGGGGCCTGGCCCTGTGCTTGGAAAATGGCCATTCCTTTTTTGGCATCACCCCCCACCACGCTGTGGGTGAGGGCCTCCTGCTTTCTGATGTCCTGTAAACCTGCAAAGGCTTGAATGCAAACCTGCACACCCTCTGGGTCATTGCTTCGTGAAAGTGAGCTGGGAAGAGAGGCCAAGGTACCAACATGTCCTCCTACTGCTTCTCCGGATGAAAACCAGAGCAAACCTCTCCTGGAGAAAGCTTCTCCTGACTTCCAGGACCACTCAGGGAGCCCCATTGAAGCCTCAGTTCTCAGAGGTAATTTATGAGCCAATTCAGTACCATGGCTTGTTCTGAAAAACCCAGATCCCTGCAGAACTGCCTGTGTTCCCCTCCAGCTGTACAATGGGTATACAAGCCAGGCAGGCTCTAGCTGCACCGTTACAGCTCTCTGCTATTACAGCAGAAGGGCAGGAGAACATGTGAGCATAGCCCTGTGTGCACGCAGCCTCATCTCCACTTGGAATGTGATTACCAGCAGAGGCAGCCAGCACTGACAGCCCAAGCACTTTTCCAAGCACTGATGTTGTCTTTACGAGGCAAACGTCTCTGCAAGGGTTTAACTTCTTTATATCCTCTCCTAAATGAAAAACACAATCCCCACAGTGGCCGTGCCTTGGGGATCATTTGTTGCTGCTGTAACCAGTAATGAAAGAACAGGAAAGTGCTCTGTGGCTCTCAGACAACGTGCAGACTGGCTTTGGCTGGTGTGTTGACAGTGAGGCGCTGGAGGGAGGTTTGGGTATGGTTGGAATGGGGGGAACATATTTGAGCCATTGCTGCTGCTCAGCACCCACAGAGGTGCTGTCAAACCTGCAAGAGGTGACAAATTACTGTGGCTCTGAAATGAGAAAGGTGCAAATCTTCACCAGGATGCACTGTGCCTGGAGGGAGCTGGAAAAAAAAAGGATGTGAACATTAAAAGCATTTAAGAAATACAGTGTAGCTCTTTTCCATAGCAAAGGGAAGAGATTCAGGCAAATGAACAGTCCTCCAATCTGTACCTGCAGTTTTGGGAAGGTTATACCTGCAGTTAAACAGCTCCTGTCCTTCCTTGGCAGGGAAGGATTGTGAAATCCCTCATGGACAGCGCTTAGAAACACTCTTGAAATGCCACTTATTCCCACTGCATCCCCAGCAATGTGCAATTCCAGTTTGCTCTTCAGAAGCCCAGCACAGATGGTGCATTATGTGCTTTGGAGGATGCTGACCTCCTACTGTACTTGGTGCAAAACCTGTGTGCTTCTTAGCTACAGAATAACAAGAAAATCTATTGTTTGGGAAGACTGGGATCTGTAATCCCAGCACCATCACTCAGATTGAAAGCTCGATTCCTTAAAAAGCAGAAGCTCAGCTGTGATACCACGGATATACACACACAGATAACACAGAGATGGCTTTGACGTACAGTCATTCATAAAACATTCCAGTCATGTCACAGACATATCAGCCTGAAAGCTTTACCCCTTCTATTGAAGTTCCCAAGCAGAGCCAGGGCCTGGTTTTGCTTATGGAGGCTTTCCCATGGATGCTGCACAACAGCCACACAGCCGGACAACCGCACGGGCAGCATGTGAAGCACCACGACAGACCAACAACAGACAGTAACACAGATGGTAAGTTAAAGTCACTTCCCTACCCATCACTGTTCACTGAGGGCTGAATTCCGCACTTTGCTGTGAATGGAGTAACATCTTTGGTGCAAAATGGTGGACTTGAGCATGCACTGAAGTGAGTTTCTAACCGAGGGCTCAGGCACCAGCTGGTGTGTCCCTGCTGCTGCCTTTTTGGTTGTTTTGGGCTGTTACCCAAAATTAATGCCTGATGAACCTAGTGTCCTAAGACAAATGGATTTGAAACTGTGTTTCTTTGGTTTTGGTTTTAGGCAACCAAAGTTCTTAGTGGCTGAATGCTGGGTGGCTGGAGAGGGTTAAAACCAAACAAACATTGCCATTAAGTGCCATACATAAGGTGACAGTCAGCTACAGGCTGCAGGGGCCTGTGTAGCCATGGAGTGCTCTTCTCTCCAGCCACCACCAGGAAAGCAAGCCAGGGCATGGGGATGGAGTTCAGTTATTGCTTCTGAGCCAGCTTCGGTGCTGCTCATGCTCCCAGCACACATGGAGGTTTCTTCCCCATTCCCTGCGAGGGCTTTTTTGGTCCACTACACATCTTGGGGCAATGCGTGTGGCTCTGTGCCTGCAACCCCTCCTTCCCCACAGCTCCCATTTGCAAACATGGAGGGCACAATTCTGGCAAACAACTCTTTTGGCCTGCAAAGAAGGTGGTGGGGGGAGAGCTGTTCTTCAAGGGACGTTTTGTACATAACTGCATTTTGGGTCTGCTCTCCCAGCAGTGCACTTTGGAACCTCCCAAGTGACTTCAGTTACATGCTACAAAAGGACCAGGATCATCTGGCCAGATGAACCCCAGCACAGCACCGGCTCTCCACTGCAAGCAATAAGGTAAGCAAAAAAGCTTGGCTTACTGGGGTATTGCTGAAGCAGGAGGCAAACATGAAGCTGAGATGTCTGAGGTCTGGGTGAGCCTGTACCTGAACCTGCTCTCTGGCCCCACAGAAGCCCTCCTGCTCGCATCTTTGCCTCTCTACTCTCTCTCTTGCCCCCAGCAGAGCTGCTTTGGGTTTTGTGGGTTTTGTTTCCTTGTCTGACTTGTTTCCTAATACAGCTTCAGTGTGGTCAGCAAACTGGCACTGCTCACCCAGGCAGGCACCTGCGGGACAGGGAGGAACAAACAGAAAGTCAGGGAAACCTACCTCTTTGGCTGCAGTCATTGACTGTAACTCGGTACGTGTGCCTGTGCTTCTCCACACAACACCAAGGCACTGTTCCCAAGCACTGCTGGGTCCGGATACTGTGATGCTATTAACTGTATCCTGGGCTGTCTAGAAATACAGGACTGGCTTACCTGGTAAATGCCACTGGGTTTCTGGAGAGAGCACTTTGCCTCTCAGGGGTGAAGCACCCAGCTCCTTCTCCCTGCAGGCACTTGCCAAGGGAAAAAACAGGGTAGGAACCTGCTCCTCTCTCTCCGGGTCCAGCCTTGTCCAGTGGAACAGCACAGGGCCAGGATTCCCCCCTTCAGAGTCCACCCCTTGCTCTACCTCCATATGCTTTGAAACACTGCTTGCGTTGCTCACAATGTGTTTGGGATCAGCTGTCTATGGAGGATGCAGCTCTCTTCATGCTTGGGCTGGAACTGAGCAAAGTTCAGGAACAAAAAGTGCTTTAAAGCCATGTTTGCAGCAGACTTGTTCCGAGCTGCACTTAGAGCAACCCCTGCCAGCACTCAACAGTGCTCTGCCAGGGTTGGACTTCCAGCTACTCATTAATCACTTCACTCGGTTCAGACGGAGACACAAAGCACATGGGAAGTGGGGTAAGTCCACAACAAACCTATGTCTTGGGTGCAGACCAATGTCTTATGGCTGCTCTGCCTCTGCTGGAGCCCCCCCAGCCTGCAGGAAAAGGGAGCCCACTCTGAGGGAAATGATGTAAAATACCTTCAGATGCCTTTTCACTTCTTTTTATTTAATTCCATAAATATTTTCATAAGGCTCAGTGTCTTTACAACACTTCTTTAAACACTTTTGTTTTATACACACAACTTTGACACTTGTTTGACAGGGTCAAACAGTCCAATAGAAACAAAATAATAAAACTGGCAAGTGCGGATCAGCTGCGTTACCAAAATCCTTTTTTTTTTCTTTTTTTTTGTTTTTTTAATATTTTTGCTCTTACTGATAAAACCCCAAAAGCACTAAAATATCAGTATTTGGCTTCAAACTAGAATTTTAAAAACCTTTTTTTTTTTATATTTTTTTTGTGTTAAATTCTCTGCTACAAGTCCCTGTCGTCAATAGTGCCTTGAAACTCCTACAGCCTCTTCTGTTCTTCTTAAGGAAAAATAAGCTTGGTGATGCCATGCAGAACTTACAATAGCTACTAAATATACATGTTCCCTGAAATGTAGCTGCAATGAAAAGATGACAGAGCATAAAGAGAACAAAACCAGAAACCCAAAGCACCACAGTGTACTATCAATAACATTGCAGGGGATGGCCAGTGACCATCCAGAAACTGAAACAGATTTCAAATATATTTCTCTATGTAGTATTTTCTATTTACAACTGTTAGATGCACCTAGGTTGGTTCTTGTTTGAGCTTTTTGGAGAGGATGGGGAGGCGGAAGGCTTGAATTTAGATCCTCTGTTCTAGTGTCTAGGTCAAGGGGTAATGCACGTCATTTACCTAGGGAAGAGAGTATTTTTATTCTTTATATATATATATAGATTCAGCCAGAGAAATACCGTAAACATGTAAGTTTGTTACAACTCTCGTTTCTGCACATGGAATGGTAAGTGGGTTCCTCCTGTCTGGCATTGAAATGAAAGTCTCTATTAGATGCTCAGTCAAAATCACCCCAAATCTGCGTCTGCGCTGCTCCCGGGCACACGAGCAGCCCAACCCTGCTCCCTATGGGGAGGCCACAGCAGGCAGTGACAGTGGGACCCAGTGCTGGTTCTTCTTTGTGACAATGCTCCATCTCCTGCAGCACCGTGGCAATTTATGGAGGGGAAGAGCTTTCTTGCGCGCCATTGCCTGAGAGCCAAGCCCCACTTCCCTCTGGAACAAAGGCCCGCATGTGCTTTGCCTGCCGCCGGCCTTGGCAAGCACGAGCAATGCGAGTTTGGTTTGGCTTTCCAGTTAAGAAAGAAGCTGCGAGTCCAACAAGTGGCCTTGTCAGATCAAGCGAGTCTTGATTTATGATGCAAATAATGGTGTGGCGGTGGTGTTTCGTTTTTCCTAGTGCTGAATATTTAGGAAGCATCTTCTCATAAAAATTATGGATGTCTCATTCTCACTCTCTGAGGCACAAAACAGTAAATGAACAGGCTTAACTAATGTGCTTGTTACTTTTTTTTTCCCCCTAAGCAATTAAAAAGGCAAAAGGAATAAGTGAAATTTTCATCATGTTGACAACAGCTTGTAATCATCTCTTTCTCTCTCTCTCTGCGCATCTCTCCAGCCACTCAGAAATAGTACACTGAATTACTCAGAGCCCACCTCATCTGTGTCTTTAAATACCCATCCTCTCAACGAAACAAAATAAGATTTGCTGCATATTCAATATCCAAACCTGACCATCAGAATGCAAAGATACAAAAGAGCATAAAAATAACTTCTGATACAAAATTGGGTTGCATCCTACTTGCGATTCCCTTCCCACTGGCACAGAGGGGCTGTTCTTCCTCTCCCAAACACTAACCTGCCTTTGCTGTTTCTCCAGAGTTTCTAGATGACTAAAAAGCGCAAGAGAGTTTAGTTTTGTACTTAAAATAAATCCCATAGCCACTGCCTTGGAATATGCCCTGAAATAAAGCAGGCTTCATGGAAATAATGAAATCACCTCTGCTCTTTCCATTCACTTGTATTAGGGGAGAAAAAACCTCTAGCTCCATGCATGGCCTGGGGTGTTTCTGTGGTGTATCAGGTTCAAAAGAAAATGGCACATTCTGTGATCAATCACTTCATCCCATATTTCAAAGGAGCTTGCAGAGTAGCTCTGCAAAGGTTTTAGCTTCCGCTTCTAAATCTGGTTAAACAGACTCATTTGCCCTAGGAGAAAAAAATCATCCTAGTGCACAAGGATTTGTTTTACAAGCTTAAACGCAAGCTTTGCACTTGCAAACAAACGTACTTAAGGCTGAAATTGTAGGAAGTGTCTTTGAGAATAGAGCTATGAACCTCCAGAGGGAGAAAAAGAGAGAGAAAGGGACCTGGAGAGTTCAGCTAATCCCTCCAGAGCCACTGACAGGGTTAGAATGAACAGATCTCTGATTTAGATTAGGCCACGTAATCGTGGGCATAGGCTAAACCTTGCTAAACTCCTCAGGTCACATCCATCTCTTTCCTGAAAGGCAGTTCTCAACTCAGCATCAGTAAATACTTCCAATGACTTGGGAAATGATCCTTCCACTACCAGGTCACTGCTGGCAGCTCAGGGTTTAGGTCAGTGCCCAAATGAAGCCAGGGATCTTGTATGCAACAGAGGGGAGCAGGCAATGAGTGCAGCCATAGTCCTCCTCACTGGTGGGATCACTGCTCCTGGAAATGGCAATCAGTGGTTCATTAACACTAATTAATGTGGGTAAGACTGTGGCCAACAGGATGGGACCTTAGTTCCTGAAGAAAGAAAGAAAACTGGCCATTTGCTGGAGCCCAATAGCCAATTTTCCTCAGCTGGATGGAGGGCGTGAAGCCATCAGTTGTTCAGCTTTTATCTTTGCAGAGAAAACAAAGATAGGAGTGGGCTTTTCAGAGTTGTGTCTCAGCTTAAAAAAAAAAAACAAATCAAACCCCACAGAAAGGAAGCTAAATGCAAAAGAAATCAATAAAAGCCCCTGATATTCTTTTCTCAGTCTTGCTCCGAGTGTGACTAGATCACACTGAATCGAGAAAAAGAGAGTGCTTAAAAAGAATGCAAAAACTCACTGAGGAAAACCCATCTCTCGCTTCCTAAAGAGCTGAAACCCTTTCTGCTGGTTTTCACCTGCCACAACACAACAGTTAAAGCCAGAGAAATACTGCGCAGCAGAGCATGGTTCACAAGGGAGCACATCCAGACAGGCACGAGGCAGACCAGAGGATGCAGGACGGGACGGGGAGCGAGTCGATGCTCGTCGCTGAAATGGCAACTCCAGGGACAGCCAAGGAAGGGATGGAGAGGGAGGGAGAGGGAGCGGAGACCTCCCAGCACTCCAAAAACCAAACAACCCCCATAAATAAAATCAAATGAAATATACACCAATGTAGTCCATGAGGAACTTCCATGAGGAATTCACACAAGCGACAAAGCATTCTGGGATGTCAGTGATGACTCGGATGGAAATGAAGAAGTAAAAAAGAAACAAAACAAAATAAGATGTCCAACCAATGGAGTAAAATAAAACAGGTCACATGGTCAGAAATCATTGGTGCTTCCTAGTATCTAGTAGCAGATTGCTTCCCAAAAACAACAAAAAAAGTTTTTGGTCCTTCTATATATATACATATACGTATATATATTATTATTTTTAAAATGGGGGTACATATATATATATGTATATATATTTAGTTGCAACAGTGCTTCTCCGAAAAAAGGTCCATCTATAAATATAATTTTATTTATTTTTATTTTTTAAGTTTTAGTTCTTTTAAGTTAAAATTCTCCATCTCTCTAGGTATTATTTTTTGAATGGTGTTAACCTGCTGAAGTTTTGCCAGAATGGTGCCTGGCTGCGTCTGGGTTCGGTGAACTCGAAGACCTGGGACTGGGATATGCCATCTGTCACCATGTATTGTCCCTGATTTAATGGATCCTGGGGTGGTGGGTAGGCTGGAGGAACCGACTTGGAGTAGCTCACACCTGCATCGATGATTGGGGGGAAAAAGAAACAGATCAGTCAAAGTGCAATTGGGTCAGTAGTCTTTCTTTGTCATGCTATCGCTTCTTATCGCTTAATAACAGGGTCCCAAACACCAGGGAGATGTGCTAGAGACGGCAAACCTACAGAGGAACGCAGCAGCTGCCTCAAGCTCAGCTCGGAGGTTTCCTACACTGGACCATGTGTTGAAGGCTTGGAAAAGGTCCATTACTTGTGTGTTTCTGCCCTTCTGGAAAAGTCCTATGTGTCATAAGGAGGCCCAGACCCAGCCAGGCCACATGCAGCATCGGTCTGGTCAGACAGAGGCAGACAATCGCATCCTTCACCCCACTCACATCTAACACTGGCTGTTTCAAAGTGTGACTTTACCCTCCCACCCCACTGTGCTTCTGGAGTGGTTCTGCCCCAACCTGCCCCAAGCAGTGACCCTCGGGAGCACCCAGCACTGGTTCCTGCTCCAGGATGGAGCAGAGCTGCTTTGGAGGAAGTACTGTCCTGCAGGTCCTGCCTTGCTCAGCGCTGTCTGCCTAAACAAAGGGCAACTCACTGTTTCCTATAGGAGTTTGTAGGACTTTTCCATAGGGTTAGTTTTAAATTTCCCAGTTTGGGTTCAGCCAAAACTGGCTGCAACACAGAAAAGGCTGATTCTGCTCAATCCAAACTGGCGAGGCTACACTTCCAGGTTCTAGAGAAGCAATTCCCACATCCATGTGGCACTGCTCCTGCACAGGAACGGGAAAAGGGGAGCTTCAGCAAGCTGGGACCTACACACCCTGCTGTAAAGGATGGTGTAGAAAGGGTAGCTCTGGGTGAATGAAGTGGAACAGAAGGGGTGCATGTCACCACCAGTGTAGACTACAGGGAACAGCATTACAGCTACTTCTATATTCCCTTCCCACAACACCACTGATAAGGGAGAAACCCTCCTTCAGGGCAGCGCGATCAGCTGGAACCACAACTCCAGAGAAGGGCAGGAAGGAGGGAGGAGCAGGGCTCTGGAGCAGTTGCTGCAAGCTTTGGCCATCTCTGGATCCCCTCTGCTGCATGCAGAACTGCTCTTCCTTCTGCAGGGAGGGCAGCCCCGACGGCGTGGCCGTGGCCTCCCCTGGCTTTAGCCACCAAGCAGATCAGTGTCCTCGTCTGGAAAGCGGGATGGCATCACCCACCTACCTCACACGAGGGTTGTGAAGCTAAATTAATTAATGATTGTAAAACACTTTGAGATCCTCGGCTGGGAAGGTGCTAGAGAAGGCAAAATACGGTGATTAGCACCCAGGTACCACAGCAACGTGTGTCAAAGAAATGCGATTCTTTGCATTCAGTTCATGGTTCCTGCCCACACACAAACACATGCTTCATGGGACCAGCCCGGCACGGGGAGGCTGCACACAGTCGAGTACTTACAGACAAGGGAAAAAGCCTCACAAAGTGCACTCACGGAGCTCACTGGACAACTTCTATACCTTATTGCATTCTAATTCAGGATCTCTTTTGCATACAAAGCTGAGGCTTTAGTATAGGTATAGGAAAGAGGATTAATTTGCTTCTCCTGCTACAGAATTTACCAATCAAGGGTGGTTAAGTCCTCAAAAGGTTCAGGCCAAATGAAGATGCCATCTTGACTATGTCTGATATCTCCTTCACAGCAAATACCATCAAATCATGCAGCTCTGTCTACTGCAGGGAGCAACCAAGATCTTTCCTTACACTGGACAAAACCAGCTCCATGATTCATCCTTATCAACCTTTAACAAATTCACCACAGTTAGTACTTCAAACTCATTTGAAAAGCACAACCTGGAGATGCTCTGTGTTTGTGTCTGCATGCTGGAGTAGGTTATTGGTCAACAAGCTTTCTCCTCTCTCCCACAGGAAGCTTGCAGAGCAGAATGTGGCCCCAGAGCCCTTGTATCAAATGTGGGCAGGGTCAGTTCTAGGATACATGACGCAGCTGCTATAGCATCCTTGTTGACAGGCCCCAACTGTCAAATTTATCACACTCTGTGACTTTCCATAAGGGCAGAGCATGGGCTTGAGCTCATCCCTGCCCTGCCACTTCCATCCCTTCTTCTACCACTGTCCTGCTCCAGGGCACCTCGCTGGAAGGCAGGTCAGTGTGTGGGCAGTGTCTGTTCTGGAGGGCAAACTCCAGTCCTGAACCTCTGCAAGAGCACACACATTCTCTTGGAGGCAACAGCCTTTATTGCCTTGGCCACTTTTCCCAGCAGAGGCTGGTGATGAGGAACTTTAGGATCTATAGGAATTACTTCAAAGGCCACCAAGATTACTAACCACACAAGATTTCTAACCACAGAAGAGCTGTGAATCTAAAGCTGCAGCTAAGGGACATAGAGCAGTTGTCCCTAGCTTCGGAAGACTAAACCCACACTGTTTTAATGACACAGACCAAAGTCTTTGCATCCTGTGGCTGCAGAGTAGCCACCAGCCTTGTGATGCACCAGTTGAGCTCTTTACTGTCTCTAAACCAGTTTATGGAGGTGAACTGATGTATTCTAATCATGATGCAGAAATGCTAATAAATCTGGATCAGCAAAATGTTACGCATTTGGGAAGTTAAGGAAGTAGAGAAAGGACAGTCTGGCTAAGGTCCACTGCCACCTCAAAAATGCAATCCATAGCCTGTGTTTTCCAAAAGGGAACAAGGCAGACCCCCCTGGCCAGATCACCAGACAGCCTCCTTCTGTTCTCTCCCAAACAGCCTTTTTGGTCCAAACTCCTAAAGAAATGCCTGCCCTTGCTTGCAGCACACCCATGCACACACTGCCACCTCCCTGGGCAGAGAAGCACAGCCCCACAGGCTCGAGCTGCATGTGTGGCCCTGCTCAAGGCACTGGGCCATTGGCCTTAACATCTGAGCTGGACCCACATCCTGAGCTCCCACCTGGTTTCTACCTGAGCAAGGAGCTGAAGGTTTGTGCATATTTATCATATTCATCCTATTTGTCAAGTGCCTCCCTGGCCTCAGAGACCCAAACCACGGCTCTCAGTGGTGTGCAATGACCAGATGCTTGTGGGCATGCAGAGAGATACGTTTGTGCTCTGGCAAGTGAGGCTGAGAATTCCATAGGATACACTTTCCTGTGAAACCGGGATACAGCACTTAGTAATTGCTTCAGGTGCCCCAGGAATGGCTTTTTTGGGGGGGCATATCCATGTTCTAGACAAGGTGTAACACAGGAATGGGGTGGGGGGAATTCACCTAATCCACACATCTTCAAGTCCCAAGAAACAGCAGTTCTGGGAAGAAGCATGGCAGGTATTTTGCTGTTCTGCTCTGGAGACGTTTGCTCCCTCATCAGAACTCGGGGCCATGGTGCAAAATTGGTCTTGAGGGATTAGTTTTAATATGCAAAGCCATAACTCCAGTGCGATTCCAACAAAGCTCCTTTCCAATGCTGCTGTGGGCTGCTTGGGGAACAGCATTCAAAGTGCCAAGGGAAAGGATCAATAGACAAGCAATGATTTCTAGGCACGGCTGCCGTTGCCTTCTCAAGGCCTGAGAAAGACCAGGCTTGGAGCTCCTTCTGCTGGCTCCTGCCTAACTCTTCACTGTAAGATCCTTCAGCAGGGTGGGGCTGTGGAAACAAGAAAACTTCAGGGTTTATAATTTGGTGTGACAGAAGTGAGAGATGTTGCGCTGTCAGTTCAGTCACTGTGGTTTTAGCACTGGGCAATGTCACCGGGAACCTTCCGGATCTCTCAGCTCAGAGGAAAACAACTACCAGGATTTAGAACTGTCTCATTTTTCCCTTCCAGGTCTTTCATCTGAGGTTACCACATGACTCCAGTAGCACTGGGAGCTTTGGGAGCACGCTGTGAACACACGGGCAATCCACATGGACATGTGCAGACAGACCCAGCCAGGACACAGCGGGACACACGGTAACACTGCACCTTTCCAGGGTCAGTACACAACACACAGAGAACACACTCAGAGTTCCCTATATATAACCACGGGAACTCACTTTACAACCTGTTTACACCACTCTCAACTTTGAAGACTTTAGCTTATACTTGATCAGGAGCTATTTATTTCATAGGCTTTTCTTCACTGAGCTGTCTAGATACCAGTGCTCTCATAAGCCAGAGCTGAGTGGGAGACAAAGAGATGTCAACACCTGCTTTCTCTGGAGGTGCTGGTAGGAAGGGAAGCAGCACTGTGCTCTGAGCCTCTGTCTGCCTCTGAGCCCAACAGCACCTAAGACAACTTGCATCCTTCAGGAGCCATGCTCAGAAATCCCATAAATCCCATTTCCTCCTGAATATCCCAACCCACACAGAATACAGGGTAGCCCCAAGGACACTAAATTGTTGTACTCCTGCAATAGCAACAAGTTTCAGTTCCAGAAATCAGCAGTAATGACTGAGCAGGTACAGCCCTTTGCCCTTCTCCAGCACATTTCAACAGAGGATCTCAAAGCACCTCGCTGCTGGCCCCCCAGGTTGCTGCTCTGTTTCCAGGTAGCAAACTATGCTGTGTCTGATCTTAGTTCTGCTCCCTGACTGCAGGGCTTGTTTGTGCAGCACGAGAGGGGGTGGCAGCAGGTGGATAGGAGACAGCTTGAGAAATGCAACACAGGAAAATGACTAATCTTGTGTCCTGGCTCCAACACAGCCAGGCACAGGAGCCACAAACACTGAGGTAACTCGACCTTCCTGAGCCTATTTATCAAGTCTGTTCCTGCAGCCCGATGTCATTAGACTAGACATTGAGATAATGATCCCTCATGTGATAAGTAAAAGCTGAGCAAGGCAAGATGAATAAATGATACCAAGGCTTTATCAATCACAGCCAGGTGAGAACTAATGTATCCCATCTCCTCCAGCACCATGCACTGACAGCAAAGATCATGCTGCGCTGGTTCCACTGACAGAAGAGATCAGTTCATCCATGGCTGTTCTGGGATGCAGCCCCTCACCTCAAACACCTCCCCAGGCTAAAAGTGCAGGAGGACCTGGGCTGACAAACTTAGCTCTTCCAACGAGGGCCAGTGGAAAACCCAAGATGCCCATTTCACATCCTACCAACAAACTCTCTCAGTACCTCTTGTCCAATCACTGGTACCATCCATGGGGGTCTCCCAAACCAGAACTTATTCATGATTTGCCCTAGCCTGTAGTGTATCTGACTGGATCCCAGTTTTAAAGTCCCTGTGTTGTCCCTGTGTTGCTCAGTCTCTTTTGATCCCCATGATGCTATGCCTACATGTGGGAATGGAATGGGGAAACTATCAGCCACATCAATCTGGTTAGCGAGAACGATGCAATAAACAGGCTTCAGCACTCAGGAGAACCACAGACAGCACCTATACACTCCATTTACCTGCTAAGACCTGCCCCGGCCAGCTGGCTGGAGTCAGCACAAGTACAGTAACAGTCATCTCATTGGCTTCTGCAACCTTGTTGGGGCAGAGCTTGCAGTGCAGAGCGTGAGAAGTCAGAGAAAAGCTGTTAGGTGTTTGGGTCAGGTCTTTATGACAGCTCACTGTGAGCTTAAGTGATCAGAAAAGAAGAAATCAGCAGGAAAATGCAGTGATTCAGAGGGTGGTTTACTGCAGGCCAAAGCATTTGTGTTGGCTGATGAGTTAACCCCTGCTGGGTTTGTAGAGCCGAGTGTTCACAGGCAGATTTAAGGACAGCAAACTTCTAAGCTGAGGGCTGGGGGTGATGGTGACTGAAAGTGTGAGTCTCAGGCCATGAGGCTAAAGACTCATCTGGGCTGAGGGCATCCACTTCGGTGAAGCTGTGGCACAGTGCACAGAAGAACAGAGAAGGCAAGAAGGAGCTGGCTCATGGTAAGGGACTGGAGAGCTCTCCTGGGGTGAGAAATCCTCCCACCTACCACTAGGGTCACTTCTTTACATTCTCCAAGAGGAAATGTTAGTGAGAAACTGCTTTCAGAACAAGGTCTGCTTCCTGGCACTGGAGCCTCCAACCCCTGACACCCCTGGCTGTCATTTACAAGGGCTCTGGGGTTATTGTTGTTTCTGCAAGTCAAGACAAATACATTCCTCTGTTTCTTTACTATCCTAAGAGACACCACACCGAGATCTGTTCCATTGCCATACTCACACCGAGAGGCAACATCCGGAACAATCACTGCAAAAAGAAAACACAACTCACCAGTCTCTATCTGCTGGTGAGGTGCAGAGCCAGCACTACCCCTTTACTTTATATCTAATGGGCTGAAAGCCAAAAATTGGTTTAATGCTGTCTTAAGGCACCTGCTCTAATATCACTACATTTTGCTCAATCCAATAAGGAGTGCAAATCCTTCTGTAGTGTTGAAATCTCACCTTGTGCGTCATTATATTGCTTTGGAGGAGAGCCTGGTGCTGCCAGACCTGTGCCTGAGGAAGGGCTGCCTGTGCCCCACAGAGGATCCTCTAGACTTGGTCTGGTGGAAGGTGTTCTTGCCCAGGGCAGAGGTTTGGAAAGGGATGAGCTTTAAGGTCCCTTCCAGCCCAAACCACTCTGGGATTCTATGATTTGGGATCAAAACTTGTCAACTCACTGAGAGCTGTGTTCCCTCTTAACCACCTGGATGGTTCCCATCATTTACGGAGCAGAGCTCTAAGGTTTCTTCCCTGCTATCAGCTGATCTCCCCCCTCTCCCGCGACTGCTGCAGATCTGGCAGTTCACTCCCTTCCTTTCCAAGCACATGCCAGGCAGCTCCTGAGCGATCCTTCTGGGAGCTGTGGTACAACAGCACATGAAATCAGCAGCAGTTTATACTATTTGAAAACTGTTTTTCTGCTTCACCTCCAACAAAGTTGATTGCATTTTCCGTTTCACCTCCTTCACAGCTTTTCTCTCCTCCTTAAGTACCTTGTGACAGGGAAATTACCATGGCTTCCCATATAAGAGGTGGAGGGAACAACTGAGATAATGTAAAAACAAGGCTGTAACAGGGGTCCCTGGACACAAGGCATGGCTCTCTCCATGTCAGGTTGAGCTATTGAGTTGTCAAGCCCTGCTGTAGCCAGAGACCCTTCTGCAAAGACCATGAATCTAAATGAATAAATAGTTCCACTGAACACAGAGGAAGTATCCCTACTCCTAAAGAGCTTCACTGCTCTCCAGCTATAACTGATGTCCCAAAACCAACTTAAAGCCCCTTCCAACACTACTGTCCTGCTGCTGGAGGCTGTGTGGCAAGGGCAAAGGCAGCAACCTCCTGGCACAGGCTCAGCCATCAGCCTGCTCCCACCCCATGGCTACATCTCAGCCTCAGCAGCAACCTCAAGGGCCTGCCAAGATCCTTGGCAAAAAGCTGCTGGCAGTGTAAGTAACATGGATGGTGAGATTCAAACCCTCACTCACTAAAAGCCAGCTCTCAGGAATTTCCTCCTACCTCCCTCTTCTGAGCAATGCCACCAGTTCCCTTGCTCTGCAGCCTCGTGCCTCAGTCTGGGTCTAGGTTCAAGACAAACCACAGAGTAAGAAAACTGAGTTTTCAGCAACACATTCAGTGCCTGTACTTTAATCTGAGACCAGGCCATGATCACCACAGTGTAGGACAACAGAGCTACTAATTTAATGACTCTATTGTTGGTTTTCAGATTTCATATTGCACATAAACCCACGCAGTTTCCCTCCGTCAGTGCTTGAGCTCTGACTGAACTAGTCTGACTTGAGGTTTTACTCTCATGAAAAGAACTGCCAGTGTTACAGCATAAGCTCGTTCTTCGTAAAGGAAATGCTGACTGATGTTACAGGAACTAATTAATTTTATAGCCAGAGAAGTCTATAACAGCCCCTCCTTTTCATCTCAGAGAGAAAGAGAGAGAAAGAGAGAAAACAAGAGAGCAATTGCTTTGTAAGACATAAGTACAGATGGGTATACTGTGCTTGTCAGGATGCAAGTCCAGTGATTCAAGTGGGAATACCGGTAGGCATGCTCAGGCACCTCTGAACTGTGTCCCTTAATGACTGAACAGTACAGTTATTAATTAATACCTTAATAGTATAATTAATTGACAGCAAATAATAAATGTAATCTGGTTTTGTCACCATGCACATCACACTGTTTTCCAGCTGCCATCATCCCCATGGCTGCCGTTGTGCTGAGAGATGAGCACACAAGTGGTGAGGGGTGAACCTGCAAACCCAAGCTCGTGCTTGCGCCTGCTCGAGCCCCAGGTCCCTGAGCACTGCCCAACACTGTCCCTGTGCCTGTCTGCACGCTCTGAGCTCAGGGAATCTGGCCAGGAGAGTTTCCAGAGGACAACTCAGAACACAACATAGGAAGTCAGCAGAGAGGAGAATACTCATGACAATGGAGAGACACAGCAAACCAAGGAGGTCACAGCTGGCCTAGCAAACCACTACTGGACCAGCAAAGCCAATAGACAACAACAAGGCAAGGCAGAAAGCAAAGAGCTCCTTCAACTCTTGCAAAAACCAACCCACTGCCTGGACAGAGCATGGACAACTCTGCCTGGGACTGCCTATAGCCAAGAAATGATGAGCTGGCTCAAAACCCATTTGCAGGCGTAGGTGTGCCATGAGACTTTGGTAATGAATTGATGTGTCTATGACTTCATGAAGCTTTGGACATCCTGAAAAATGACCCCTCTGACTTCCCCTCTGTATTTAGCATTTCAAACCCCGTAGCGGCAAATTATTGTCAGAGATCATGAATACTGGTTGAGACTGTGTGGTATCCAGCATGGCATTTATTAGTTGGTTGTAGCCTGCCTGGGTTGGAAGGTGAATCTGACAGTAAAGAGATAAAGCCTTTAATGAGAAAGTTTACTTCCTAGAGCTGATGCTATCGTGCTGTTCTTAAAAAGTTACAGGTAGCCCCAGGAAACATGAGTGTCCCCTTCCAAAAGCAAGACAGGGGCAGATCCCTCACCTTCTCCAGTGTTTTAGCCATCCTCTTTCCTTGCTAATGGGAGGCTCTGGGAATTAGCAGAACCCCTACACATCTCCACACACACTCCCATTGCGATCTGAGAGAAACAACTGAGAGAGATTTCTGCCCCCAGGGACAGGTTCTGGACACCAGACTGGAGACACAAGATCAGATTCATCTCTGGTGCAATCCCACTGGTTTCAGCCATGTCAGACCAGAGATGAATTTGATCCACAGATACATTAAGAAAGGATACAAAGCACAAACGGTGTTTGATATATAAAAAGAGAGAAAGGGGAGGGGGAAGTTCAGGGGGACGCTGGCTCCTAACCCAGCAGGACTCAGCCCAGCCCGCTCCACCCTCACATCACCAGGCAGGGTGCATGTTGCCGGTTACCTTTTTGCTTACTGACTTTCTTTACTGTCATTGCCGCTTGCCGCTTTTGATTCTCAGAAATCTCAAAGCCTGGAAGAGGGAACACGGCAAACACAATTCAGAAGGTTGCTCACAAAGCCTCTGTCCTTTGGGGAGGGGGGGAAAGGATCTGCACTCTTTGGCAAACACACAATGTCCAGAGAGGCAAAGCAGCTCCCCAGAGCTGTGTGTAGGGGGAGGTATTTGCCTGAACAGCAAATCTTCCTCGCAGGGACAGGCCTCTTTCTAACCTCACTTGTGCAGGGGCTGTGTGAAAAGTAAGATGAGACCCGTTATTATTTATGAGGTTTCATAAATAGGCTGAGTGCTTTACAGCTGAGCAGCACAAACGGAGCCTGAACTGACTCTGATTACAGTCAACTGATGGGCTGATGCTAAGCGAAGGGCATGGCTGGTACATCACCGACGTCACCACCCTCCTACTCTGTGTGAGATGTGCTTAACCAGAGCAGAAGTGATGCAGCCAGAAGACTCTGCAGTCAGATGGCCAAGGACTTCCTCCTCCCAGACTGCCCACAGTGGTCCAGGCTTGAAGCTATGGGTACTATTGAGGGCCAAAACTAACTGGAAAGAGACCTATTGATGACTGTGAGAGCAACCAAGGACATCTGAACAAAGTTGAACTGTAATTCTAGTACCAAAAAATGGGCTACTTCAACAGCTGGGGCTAAGCTAAGCAATGCCAACAATCTCCTTTCAGATTCATTTTATATTCCTCACCTATCTTTTCATCTTCTTTTACCATCTTCCTTTCTTCTCTGAAAGCTCTAATCCATCGTAACTTATCCTCCAGTTTCTTGGTAAAGAATAAGTGCATTTCCTCAGTCTCCTTGTTATGAAGCTTGAAGGCATTCTTCATGCTGACATTGAAGTCATCATCTCTCCCATCTTCTGTATCCACCACTTCATATTTATCCAAGTCTATGCGACCTTTATAATACAGAATATCTCTTCTTATCAGATCCTACAGAGAGAAAAGGAGAGAGGGTTGATCATAAGACACTTTCAGACCTTGAACTCAGCAGGGAATCCATGGCAAATCCTGGTCAGATTCTTCAAGCCTCATCTACTGTGATGACATTTCTTGCTGGCTAAACAGAGTAGATCATGGGCACAGAATAACAAAATACAAATCCTCATGCTGCAAGTTTTGCTCACAGGCATGAAGAAATGCCTTTGAGCAAGTAATGTCTTTCCATCATGTTCTACAATGGGAAGTCTTATTCCATAGGATGAGCAACCAGGAAGTACAGGGCCTAATGGGGTTCCTGTGCTGCAAACCAGGCTGAGGAGAAGCGGAGATCCTGAGGAGCCCGCTGGGGCTTGTTTTGGCAGAGTGAGTAGTGACCATCTCTGTTTTCCAAACACATTCTCACAGAGTCAGGTCCCTTCCCCTTGGAACCATTCCCCATTCACACACAAGTCCCTGGCAGCAAATCACCCCAATTCTCAGGTCAAAGAGCCCCCAACCTGTCTCTGTCCTGTTACTCCTGGATTTAACCTATTAATCCAGGTTACATTTTTCCTTTTCCCTCTCTTGATGTTCACAGCCTTTACAACCAAACCCCCTCAACCCCATCTCCTCTCCCATTCAACTATTGCTGCCATATTGGTGTAAGAGGAGTCCTGGCCCCTATAAAGAACCCTGTGTGTTTATAGGAACAGCTAACAAAAAAACTATCATCAGAAACAGAACACTTAACAGCACAGGATGGCCATAGAGGGTGATCCAAGTTACAAGGCATACACAGATTTAAAAAGCCAACTTTAGCAACACACCATCAGCTTTTCCTTGCCCTGCCCACTCTCAAAAGCAAATATTCAGGGTTATTACATTAGTTTAACTTAAATACCTTTTTATTTTGAAGGTAAACACCAGGTAAAAGGATTAATTTAAGGGGAAACATAAAATCAATGTATAGTCTTTATTTACCCAACTAAGATGCAGCAGTGAGGTTTTCTAAAGCCAAGCTGCAGGTATTGGTTTAAACAAATCATTACACTTGCAAAATAAATGGTACATCATCATTTTTTAGCGAAGTTGCTCGTGGATCTGCCAGAGAACATACACTATCATAAGATGGGCTCTGGGCAGGAGCCTGGAGCCTTGAAAACCATTCTTCCCACTGCTGAGAACTCCCAGACGAACCCTGACTAGGCCATTGGGTGAGCAGCACATGTCTGCACATGGTGACACCCTGTGCCCCCCGTCCTCCAGACAGTTCAGTCCATGTCACAGACTAATAATTGCATCTGGGTCATATCCTTCTTAGTGGCCTCAGCATCTCCTACTCCCACTATTCCCTTCTTCCCCACTACTCAATGAATGGATATTATTTCCCAACTGACTACATTTTGACACCCATAGTATGGGAAGCATAGTAATTATTTGATCCATGGGTATTTTATCACTTACATTCCAACAGCTCATAATGAGTAACATTACCTTTATATGCTTACACATTACAACTCCAGGTTGGATGGGACTTGAAGCAACCTGCTCTAGTAGAAAGTGTCCCTGCCTGTGGCAGGGGTTGGAACTGGATGAGCTTTAAGGTGCTTTCCAACCCAAACCATTCCATGATTCTATGATTCTATTTAGCTCCTCAGCAAAGCATCTTCAAATGCACTTGGCTTTCAATAACATTTAGGAATTCATCTGGGCTGCATGATAGGTACACAGCAAACAAGGCCTGCTGCTGCCCCTGGTCATCCCACGGATAACATACAAGAGAATGAAGAAGAAGTTACTAAGCTATAGTATTCACCCTCATTTACGTACTGGCTCTGTTAGTACAGCATTATATCTTACTCTCCCCATAGCTAGGCCAGACTGACAAGTGGCTGGTTTACGCTGGCCAGTTCTAACTGTTACACAACATTATTTATTGTACTTAAAGCAGATAAGAGCAAGAAAACATAAAAAGACAAAAAGACTTTCCAAACCTGCTCAGTGGGGAAAGGCTATAAATAAAAGGAACGTGCTATTGTTATTCCAGTATGTGAAAGCTGCTTCTCTTCTACTGGTGATCAATTATTCCCCATTTTGATTGTGGCTTGGCTTAATTTACCACAAGGGAGAAGAGGATGAGATACTTGGAAAAATGTGTTTCAAGCTGTTAAGAGTCCTTCAGCACCAGAACAGGCAAAACAGGGCAGCCCTGGGCCGGCATTCCAAGAAGACTGTCACACATACAGTTAGACAAACATCTATCAGAGATGATCCGAGGTATTTAACCCTGCAAAAGGATTGGCTGATCTCCAGGGGCCTTCCCAGTGCTGTGTCCTGGTGATGCCCCTGGGAAAGGTGATGGAGCAGACCACAGGGTGAGAGCAGGTGCGGTTGAATGGAACTGGGGATGTGGCCGCGAGGTGCAGAGCAGGACACAAGGACCAGCAACATGGACCTGCAGCCTCTGCACGCAGCATCCACAGGAAGGGAATGGATGCATCTGGGTCATCTGCACTGATTTGTCTAAACAGGATCTTCTTTTACCCTACAGCATCTGTGAGTTCCTTTTCTTTCCCTAGCTGAAGTTAATTAAGCTCTTGTGAACAATACTCTGCAGTCTGCTCATGTAATAGGTACAAAGGGTTCATAAGCAAAAGATGAAGCCAAATTTGATGGGAGCACAGAACAGTTTGACACATTATATAAACCCACCACACTCTGCTCCCTGCATGTGCTGGGGGCTTACAGCTGAAGTGCTATGCTGAGGCAGTGCCTGTGCTCAGGGGATGGACCTGCCCATGTGACCTGCTCGGGGTATTTACTATTCTCACTCCAGCTTAACTACCCCCATTTCATTGTCCCTTCTCTGAAGGGCAGGGCTAGGGGGAGATCTCTTCTATTTCTTCTTAGAAGAAAGAAATCTCATTTGCGCCCACTGTAAGGAAACCAAGGCTGAACTTCCATTGGGAAACCTGAAGCTGGCTGTGCCTTCCACAATAAATTACACATCTACCCCCAAATTATTGCAGTGGGTATTGATTCCTGTAGGAAGGCTTATCCTGTAAATCAGGCTGTTCAATTAAATTGACTTGTACTCGTCATCAACACTGCTTTCTCCTCCTGCTCTCTAGCTTTAATCAATCCCTTCTTTCTGCCACAAGCACCTCTTTGCAGGCTGTGGTTGTGTGAGCCTCTGGAAGAGTCAAACCCTCCCATGATGCTGCAGAGGTAATTAGATACTAACCACAAGGACAGCAATGTGCCTGCACAGCCAATTGCTAGTGTAAAGTGGCAGTAGAAT
The DNA here is from genome assembly GCA_032466535.1 of Forpus xanthops. Classification (NCBI taxonomy): domain Eukaryota; kingdom Metazoa; phylum Chordata; class Aves; order Psittaciformes; family Psittacidae; genus Forpus; species Forpus xanthops. Next base: position 3,475 of record JASSUY010031892.1, on the reverse strand, counting down.
TAAAAGTTATTTAATGGGCTACATAGCACATGAGAAGGAAATTTCACCTCCATTAGGGGCACAGGTAAGTTCCTGAGAGGATGAGGTCCCAGGTAGTTTGTTCCCATTAGCTTTGTGTGCAGCCATTGTCACCCATTTCAGAAACTCCTCCTATTTTTTCCTGGGGGTGATGTGTAAGGATGGATGTGGAGGCCTTATCCAAGGGCTCTGATTTTAGGATGGCACATTTTTGCAAGGGCTGTGGTTTACTCTATGCTGGGTCATACACTGCTTCTCATGCATAAAACAAACAAGTAGAGAAAGCAGTTTCCAGCCATGAGTCACCAGATCCCTCTTATGAGCTGACAATATAAAAGATGCCAACCACAGAATGACCTGACACAAGCTCCTCATTGCATATGTAGGTTATTAGTCCTGGTTATCAAAATCCTGCACATTCCTATGGCAGAGCAGTTTCAGAATTCCACACTTGAGTCCCTGGGTCTTGGGCTCTGGAGCACAGCTCCTGACATTGGCTGCGAGTCTCTGGGTGACATGGAATTTCCCCCTCAGTCCCTCCTGATCTCTGTAATGAGATAATGATGCTGATTAATTTTACAGTGCAGCTCAGAGCTGCGAATAAGCACTCATTGAAAGGCCCATTAGAAGCCTTTGGTGAAGAACAGCATCAGATTCAGAGCCTGCATTTCTGATACCAGTAATAAAAGTAAGTCCTGCTGTGGCTGGACGGAACTAACTGAGCTTTGCTATTGGACACAACAGTTTGTGATGAGTCTGCCTTTAGGAGCAGGGAAATGGGGTCTGCACAGCACAACCTGTAAATGGGATGAGAGATGCATTCTATTAGATCGGGGGATGTAGCAACACCTCCCTGACACCACCTCAGTCACTTGCTTCCTACCACAAGCTTCCTAGGACAGGCCACATTGGTACAAGATCCCCAGGGCTGCCATGGGGAGAGGGGAGATGAAATCTCTGTGCTAGCAGTTCAGGTAACTCCTCCTTGCCCACGCACAGCTGTGCTGGGGAGCTAGGTACATTCCTGATGGATTATTCAGCAGTGTCTGTCTCCTGAGCCAGGCAGAGATGTTTGATTCATTCCTGCCAGCTCCATGAAGCTGCAGTGTGGGATCAGAGGGGGAGGACTGGAGCTGAAAGCATTGCTGGGGAAATGCCATTTTTGCTCAATGTATTTAGTAGATCATCGGTGGCATTTTGGTGCTTTGTTCCACCTCAAGCCCAGTCCCATTGGTGAGGTCAACTGTGTTCCCAAAGAGCTAATCACAGGAGATGGGAACCCTCCTGCAGCCACTCAGCTCTTCTGGTCTTGCTAGTTTGCTCCCAGGGGCTTAAACTTGTGCTGCTGAAAGGCCACAGCAGGAAGGGGTTAGAAATTCAGCTCTGGAGGTTGGGCTTGGAAGCCAAACTGACACCCACTGCAATCCCAGGAACGATAAATTAGGCACAGAGTGTATTGTACAGCATCTTGCCTCTCGCATGTCTCTGTGGGTAGGCTGAACCTGTTCCCTACCCAGAAAAAACAGGCTGTGCAGAACTCTAAATCCACCCCTTTCTGGATTTCACCACTGAGGGTCACTGAGCAAAGCACACAGGGCTGTTTTGACTATGAAAAGGAATGTTTTCTTTCCTTGAATACGCCATATCTGAAAGCTAAAGTGCTTTTCCTAATACATATCCTGTCAATTGCTGAAATTCATCCTTTGTGTTCTGCTATCTGCTAGCCAAGGAGACTGATGGGAGGATCACAGTTCCTTGCTGCGCTCTATGGTCTGGACCCACACAAACCTTGTTGGCAGCCACTGCCATCAATGGGCATGAACCAGGCTGTGGGAGCACTGTTATCTACAAACTTGCTTTCATACTTTGTCCATTCCCACCCCGCTGCAGGCTGCAGCCAGGCCTGACCCAAAGCAGGGCAGTTTGTGGAGATCTGTGCTATTGGGAGGGAAAGGGAGGGGGTGGGATGTGCTGCCCAAGTCAACCAATGCTCCTTGTGAGTCAAAAAATCACTTTGAGTAATAGAAATTGTCCCAGTGTTGCTGCTTGCAAACAAGACTCTCAGCTGGTCCCAAGAGACCTATTTAGCCTGTACTAAAAGCAGGGCCATTGTTTTGGTGCAAAGATCCCCCCATATTTTGAACAGAAGCAATATGGGAAGTAGGCTAAAAGGGCTCAGAAATGTCTCTTTTATCTTCCCATTTGGAAAACTGAACTGCAGTGGGGTTTGACAGGATTATTTTATTTACTCTCTCTCCTATAGCAGTGCTATTTCTGGCTGACTGTCTGGCGACTGCTATTAAACTGCTCTCATTTTGCTTCTCATCCAACCTGCTTTGCTCTGAGAGCTCAAGGGAAGACAGCAATAGCAATAAACCACAAGCTGGAGTTTGCATTGCCTTTTGATTACAAGAGACACATAAAAACTGAAAATGAAAACTAAATGTGTTTCATACAGTCACTGATCTTTCTGCACTGTCAGAAAACACTAAACACAGAGCCCCATCAAGGGCTGTTGTACTGCTGGTAAAAGAAAAGCATTATTTGGTGCAGAAACTGTTAACTCCTCATACTTCAGACCGTCATTTTCAGCCTCAATGCCACAGTGCTCTTGAGCCCCTTGGAAAATCCGAACTATTATCCAAGAACAAAAAAAGGAAGATCCTCATCTATTCCATGATGTGCACCTCAAGCATCCCCCAGCATTAACAAGCCACGATCATAATTAATGCTGTGTGTCACAGGCCTGGATGTGAAGTACTGTGCCTTGCTAATTTAAAGCATTCCTGTGTCAAATTCTCTCAACTTGAGGGTGATAAGTAGACCCTGTGCCTTTAAGGCAACAGCTTTTAATGTTACCATCATCAAGGTTTGACTTCATTTCTTAGTAATAATGGTTAGCAGCATACTGGATTATGTATTCTTCTTTCCTGATTATAGACATATGGTTTAGTCAAGCTGAGGCCAGTGCTTGTTTTCTACATGGTTTATTCCCTTCTTCCTTTCTGAAAGACATTTTTGCATTAGGGTAACCAAGTGACAGCCTCTCTTGAAGAGAGCATCACTCTGTCCTCAGGCACACTGCAACATCCCAGCTCTGGTTCAGGAGACACCGGTAGAAAATTCATTAGCAGAGCCTGACATTAATCCAATAGCTAAAAGTTCCCCAGCTTTACAAAGATCTAAATCATGAGCTCTCCCAGTGGCTCTTTATCAGGGACCACAGACATCCAAACCAGCTTAGTGCTCCCCTTCTGAACCAGGGTCTGAGAATGCTCTGCAGCACCTACCTGCACCCTCTGCTATTTCAGCATTCATTTTATTAAAGACTTGTCATGGGTTCAGCAGCAGCAGTCATTTTTCTTTAAGCAGTAGCTGGCGTAGCACTGTGTTTTGGATTTTTAGCTTGGGAGCAGTGCTGATAACACCAGTGTTTATAGTTATGGCTTGGAGTGTT
>JASSUY010031891.1:0-14232 GCA_032466535.1 Forpus xanthops | reverse complement strand
AAAAGTCAAAAACACAGCACTGCACCAGCTACTAAGAAGGAGAAAAAATGACTGCTACTGCTGAACCCAGGACACAGACATAATATAGATAATTGGGTGATTATATATTTAATACAGGTGATTTCAGATTTTTGAGGGTTTTCTGAGCACACTTATTATTAAGGTTTTAGCAATTACTTAATGATTTGTACAATGAAATAAAGTCTTGATTAATCTCCTTAGACTTTATTATATCTCAGTTTTTTATAACTCAGTTTTGCCAAATATGTTGCAATGTAAAATGTTATTTTCTGCATTTTTTAAGAGAGCTTTTTATTTCATATATTGTTTATTTTAATGAAATATAAATGTGTTGGAAACAATCTGTGTATGTGATACAAAACAGACAGGCTGTTAATCTTATGGCTAATTTTACAGCATTGCCATATAATTTTTCACCTAGAATCAACTTGTGCTTAATTGAGGATGAGCACAGCAAGAAAAAATGGCTTTTTTTTTTTTTTTGCTTCATTTCAATGAATGAATGAATGACTTTGCCTCATGACAGCAGATTGTGGAAGAAAACCAAAGATAGAGGAATGGATCTGGGGATTGGTCATGAAAATGGTTAAATCCCTGCTCATTTTTTTTCTGACAGACATAAAACAATTTCCTGAGCAGAACTGAAAAATTCACTTGGCTAATCAAAACTTTCACATTAACTTTTCGGTTAGTGAATTTACTGCTATTGAGCAGATGGAAAGTTAGCTCACATTTACTTGATGCACATCGGCCTAAAGAGAATTTTATTCTGATGAGCAGTTGCAGTCTTATGCTTTATAAAAACTATGAGTAAATCATGACAAAGAAACCGACTTCAAAAAAAAAAAAAAAAACCCTAAAAAAAACCAGAAAAAATGGACTAAAGTAATTTTTTAAATTGATGAATATCAACTCAAGCTGACGAAGTATAATTTAAACCTTGAACAATAAACATTAAAAAAATACTGTATCCTCAGATACACAAATGCGTCATTTTCTAAAGAGCCAATTTCCTAATAGCTGTATATAATCCAGCTATGAATCCTCCTCCAGAAATCGCAACATATGTATAAGGGGAGAGGTCAAATCCTGGACTGGTCTACAATAATGACAAATCTGATGTCATCACATTTTGAGGAAATGACAATCACTCTTTTGCTGTTCATCAGCTTCCTGAAAATTCATTAATTGGTAAATTAGAATTACTATTTTGTTACATAATGTAACAAACATGCCACTAACTGTGAAGTAATTGTGAATATTTATTTAAGAAATATAGCAGAGAATAATATATTTTTCCACTTCTCTATAGGAAATAAAACTTTTTCTTCCACCCCACAGCACTGCAGATGGTTTTGCTAATATTGTTTAACTCAACAAGCAGCTAGAAATCATAATGTGTTTTGTTGGAATTCTTTTTTTCAAGTGCAGCACTTTGCCAATAGAATCTGTATTTGCTGCCTTTGTTTCTGTAGCAATCAATTATGGGAACATTTGCCATTAGTCCACAGCATGCACAAGCATTATATGACATTGAAACCATTAAAGATCTTTTGGAGATCTGATTGCTGCTCATTGCTATAGTTTGGGTAGATAAACATTATTGTAAGAAGTGCATATCTGTTAGTTATTGTATCTTTATTGGGTGTTTAGTTATGATTTATGTGACAGCAGAATATCAACAAAATATATGAAAAAAGCTTCCTGTCGTGGACACATCCTGGTAAAACAGCTTATTTCTTAGGTTGCAATTTGGTGTGTGCATATGCTTTTAGTGAAAGGGTCCTAAGCTGCAGGGCACATTATCAATTTCAAATCACCATACACTATATATGAACAATTTTTTATGCTGTGGAAATTTACACAATGGAAGTACGAAAATTTGTTTTATTAGCAAAGAAAATATTACTAGCACTATGTTTACTGTTCAACCCTATAAAGTAGGTTTGCAATTAAATGCCTGATTAAAGAACACTTTCTCTCACATGCGGGTAAAACTAATTAATTAAAAAGTACAAAGCAAGGCATTTGCAATAATTTAACTAAAATACAATGAAAAATAGAGCAGATATTTCTGTATAAATTTTGATTTATTCATTCTGCTTACGATAATACTCTTTTCCTTTTCTGTTGACTTACCATGCTTAAAATGATAGGGTCTTTAAAGATGATGCCGTTGCCAGAAGCTTGGATTCAGTATGTCAAATTCACTGACAGGAAGACTCCAAATACAGTATTGAAAATCACAAACACACCTTATCAGCAAGACAAAATTGGATTCAGAAATAATTAGTTGTGTCAGAAGTATGAGCATTCTGCCTTTAAGGAAATAGCAAAATTTGCACAGAATTCGCATACAGTATATGAAATATAGTAATTTCTCTGTAAACAGATGTGTTCTCAGCTTTGATTTACTGTCACCAGTAAATGATGAGGATGTGCATGAGAACGAATATGATGGTACTAAATCATTCATTTACTAGATGAAGCTACTAGAGACAGAGAAAAAATAAATGGTCTTAAATTCGTTGAAAGAATTCTATTTGACGAGGTGTTAAGTAGATGGAGAATGAACTTAATTAACTTGATGCTGGAAAAGAAGGTGGGAAGTTAATAAGGATTTTAAAATTGTGTGAATGATACTGATTGAAAATATAGAAAAAGGCTACTCATGATTTCAGAAGTGATGTACAGAGTATTCATATATTTGTAGCCTTATTTAAAATGCAGTTTATAGCTAAGAAATTTTCAAACACAGTATTTCATAAGCAAGTATAAATATTGTACATTCCTTATGTTTTAGGCTCAGAGTGGTTTAAGGAAGAATTTTAAATTTCAGCAAACCTCTGTAACTATATCCGTGGACAGACCCGTTAAGTCAAAGCAGACTGATTTGAGTGGCTACTGATCAGCCTCATATGCATTGCAGTTGGCCAGAATTGGTAGTATGTAGAACTTCTGACATCAAATTATTTTTATTTTCATACATAAATGCAGAGTATATGTTTATATCCAAAACTCTAAAGATAATAAACTCATTGTGATGCAAAAAAGAGGCAAATGCATGAATCCAAAGAGCTCATGTAGGTTTGGGAAGTTCACCTTAAAAATTGTCCTCTTGTATTCTTTAGCTACTTCATGAGATATTAGCAGTTTGCTTACAGCACCCAGGGCCTTTCCTTTGTAAAGACTTCCCTGATATATGTTTAGAATTGTGTTTTCTTACAGGTGCTTACCTTGTAAAATACTGATTTACACTGAAGCTGAAGACAAATTTCCCATAGTGTTCACCAAAGTACAGGGTTTCATCCTTTTCATTAAGGCAACTGTTCTTGCAAGAGAAGAGAGAATCAAATGAGATTCTAAAATTCTTCATTTATAAGACTCAGTAAGTTTAAAATTCTAATATGAACTTTATCTTTTTTCTTATAACTCTTAAAAATTATTTCTTAGTCCTAGTAATATGTTTATGTAGTACAACTCTGGACATAAAAAACTTATCAGCCTAAAAAAAAAAAAATTAAGCTCGAATTTGCAAAACAAGAAAAAATTTATTCCAAGGGAGGTTAAAGAAAAACATCAGAGAAAAAAATCACACTGTGCTTTACGTTTGACATTTTGTATATAGCCATAACCACTGAAATAGGAAAGTTCTTGCTGTACATCAACGTATTTCAATACTGCAGCTTTTGTAAATTTTTATTACAAAATAATGCATTTTTTCTATATGGCTGAAATTTGAAGAACACAGAATCGATATCTGTGAGCACAAAAGACTGATCTGTTCTATTCTGTGACAAGTTTTCATGTGTTCTGATTAAATCTTCTCAAGAAATTGTCACCAAAATCCAGGAAATAAACTCTCTAACCAGAATGCCAGGTTAGAAAGCTGACATTACTTAATTATGATACCGGGTGCATGGTGATACATCTATCACACACACTGAGAAGAGACAGCTTACAGGTTTATGTATGTTCATGATATGCATATTCATTATAATTCTACAAAATACCCACCCAATTCCCAATACTCATTACGTATGGTAATTTGGGTAGATAAGGTCGTGATGCAGGTGTAGGTGCTGTGAATTTTGAGAAGTGGTCTCTGGGGGTCATGGGGGTCATTTGGGGAGAAAGACCCCACCCATTTTACCCTTTTATGGAAATTCGTCAAATGTTTGTTCAGTCATTCTAATTAACTGCATTTTCTTGTTCAGTCTAATTTAGGACCTTGAGAGGCTCTTTGAGTTGTTTTCTTTGCAGCCATTTACCTGCTTTTCAGGTCTTATCAAGAGGAGGAAGGCCTAGATTGGATTGAGATAAGACATTTGGTTCTCTTGTTGCACACCCTTATCTCTATACACAGTAAAATTGTAGTTTAAGAATTCTTGTAGCTCTATGTCTAAATCTCTATTCACTAAAATACTAATTTAATTTGCTATCATTTATACAGTGGAATACTAATTTAATTTAGTATCAAAATAGCAATGAGAAATAATCCATACCTATCTGAGGTTTATTTTATCCAGCCTGGCTGACTGGTTAGAATTTTAAAAGACATTCAGTGAATGCTAATTTTGCCTTCAGCCTATGAAAGTAGATGTCAAGATGTTACTTTAATGAACAGTGTGAAATTCTACGCAGTGTTGATAATGTCAGCAGATCAATTGCAAACGAATGGGAAAATAAAATATGAATGGACAATTATAATAGAATAGAGGGTCTTTAGAAATATTTTTATACCAAATTAGTTAATAGATATGCTATAAAGAGCATGTGCACTTTGTTTTATTCCAATTTTTTATTGTGTCATTTTTTGATAACGGACAAAGCCATTTCTGTTCAGTCATCCTCACAGCCTTTTTATACTCCCTGTGCGCTCTTTCAATGAAAGTACATTCTTCTTAGGCAAGACTAAGGAGGAAAATCTGGATAATATAACACTGAAGTGGCAGTTTTGTGCCCCGGAATCCCCAGTGAAGTTGAAAGCTGGTCTTGTGCATATGCTGATGACATAGAGAGCAGACTTGTTTAGATCAACAATAAAAACAAAACATTCACCTAATATTAATCAACCTTAAACTCAATGCCCTGGTTTTTATCAGATTCATACAGATAACCAGAATGTAAGAGAACCCAAACTCTTCCACACACAAAGATGGTTGGATATGGAAAAAAAAAATAATTGTCTCAGGGTCCTTTGCATGGAGATTGATCTGTTTTTCATATCTCAAGTGCAATAAACTATGACTGTGATTTTCAATTCAGATATGGGAGTATTTATATACTTCTTTGCCAACATCTTTACTGTGCTCTCTGAAATACTTCCATTCCAAACACTCATCTCCTACCTGCATTAATTTATACCATTACTCAAAAAATAACATTCAAAAATAGCTACAGCATAAACAAATCATGTAAGTTTCCACACATAGAAAGCTTTGAAAGAGTTATGCTAACTGATTTTAAAAGAGACTGTGGAAAAGTCAAATCAGGTACTTTTGAACATACCAACTGTAAACACATGAATATTTAATGAAGCATTTTACATGCATTTTTTCTGGAAATAAATTAGATGGCATTGTTGGTGATTCTTTGATACTGAAATAACAGACTGCATAAAACATTGCAGATTACTGGGTTCAAAGATATTTTTTAACTAAGGTATTGACAAGAAATTCTGGAATTCCATTAGCAAGTTTAGTGACAAGCTGTGCAGTGGAAGTCAAATGCTCATACTCCATTTACTCATTTTATAATTTCTATTTAAAAAATATTTTAATATATGAATACCAAAATGTTGTGCTAATACAGACATAGTTTTGTTCTATCTCAGGGTTGTACACAATGACACTTTTCTCCTCTATACAAACCTACAGTAAAGATGGAACATAATTTAGGAGCATGTATCACATTAGTTTTGGAAGAGTTAAATCACTCATATTTCAATCCTGTACTCACTAAGAAAATAATTCCTCCTTTAAAAAATATCATAAAATAATTAGCCTTCAATTATTGTTTGAGTAATGCTCACTGAAGTTTCTTTACATGCCATTAAAATCCAATATTTGAAAGTAATATACCAGTAGCCATAAAGATCCATATTGGAATGACAAATACTGTATGCATCACCAAGTCAGATTTTGCCTTGAGTGATTTTATCAGCTCATTTTGAAGTTTCTATCCGACATTTAAGTTAGCTGTTAAATATTATTATGAGAACCATCTGCAGGGCTATTGTAGACACAATAGCCTAATAAATGCTATCAGCCGTGATGGCATCCCTCTGGATTATTTATATCTTCTGTTTGCAGTCTGAACTAGTAATTTCTTTACTAATTTTAGAAAGCTAGAATTTAAAGCCTTGCACTGCTGCTTACATAAGATTGTATTTGACTAGAATTATCTCTGGAGATCTGACTCTAGAACTCAGACTAATTTCTTAGCTGAAAAGGAGACTAGCAATTCAAGTTTGTTTACAAAATGAGCAGTGCCCTAGTGAGGATGAGTTGCTGTTCTTTGGAACTTCACTAAAAACATGCAAAAATGGAAGTATAAAAGCCAAAATATTAAGTTCAGAGAGTAAGTGTGGGAAGAACTCTCACAACTTCTTAAAGATATGAAATGAAATATTCTTTCTGAAATCATCAAAATAAATTAAGGCAGGAATTTAATTTTAACTGTACATGGTCGGCCACCTCAAAATACACAACACCCTACAACACAGCGAAAAGTAAGGAATAATTCCTGCTGATTTCTTTGACGAAAAGCAACAATAATTTTACAAATTCACTGAATTCATTATTTGAAATTATTTGAAGAGTTTTGAAGAGAAGAAGGAAATTTCCATTTTCTTTCCAATGTCTGCCAATTTCTCTCTTAAGCAATAAATTACTTTCTTCATTTACTCATATTTATCCTGTGCAGTCAGCCTTCCAGGAATTCTGATCTCATGTTAGCCTCTGTTCACCCCCAAAATTCTGCATATTATCTCCTTCCTGAGGGTCCTAACATGTTCTATAATGCCTGTAGAAAAATTAACTGCCTTTCTTCCTGCCCATGTTGGGCGAAGGAACAAATCAGAGAGCATGAGTTTCCCGTAAGTATTAAACACATGCTGTTCCACTGATTTTCTATTTCAGAAATTATTTACCTAGGTCTATGACCCACTGTGACTTGTCAGTTTACACTCCAATTAAAATTCCATGAATTATGGCTGAATAATCTTTAAATATCTTGGCTTCGCATTCCTAGGGCAATTTAAAATTCTTAAACATCGCCTGAAGTTATTATAAACAATACTGTTTTCATTTTCACTTAGCTGTGCATGTGAGGTTTTGACCTTGCCAGTACTTACCCTGCAAGTAAAGCAAGAAAATTTGAGCCTTTTTCTTGGCTCTGTTCCAGATTTCAGCAGATTTCATTAGACAATCGGTCATTTCAAAGTAAACCACACACTTTTACCAACAAAAATAGTTAGGTACTCCAAGAAGAAACCTGAAGAACCCAAGATAACAACAAATGATGGAAGATGATTACCAGGGACAAGTCAATTAGAATCCAGTAATATTTTAAAAGTGGTTTGTTTGCCGATGGTTTTACCTCTGAAATCAATTCTAACTTGTATTTGGTTTTTTAGAAAGCATTTGAAATGTACATCTTGTAACGAAGAGAGTATCACTGATGCATCATTGCTAGATATTCTTTGACCACACACTTTGCTTTCTTCCAAAAGCCCTGAAGGAATAAAACCACGCATATGAAATGGAAGAAGAAACTGTAACCCAGAAAGCCATAATATACTGTAGTCTTTTCAATTAATAATGTTACAGGCAGTTGAGCACCGTGGAATTAGAGACTTCACAATGTGCTACTCCACATTTCACAGGAAAAAAGTATGACATATGGAATCTTATTACTTAGAAGAACAGTGGAGCTTGAAGCCCATGCATTACTTCTGAGCAGCCTTGGTGAAAATGAGATCTCATTCCCTCATTATGCAATCCAACATCCTTCATCTAAAACCAAATGAGATAATAAAGTAAGAGAGGTGAGATATATTTTCTGCATAAAGAACCATATAATCCTTTATCTCATTTAAATAATAGATTCATAAAATCTTTTTATAAGTATCCAACTAAATGATGCAGTGAAATATTAATAAATCTGCATATTTAATAAAACTAATACCACATTCTAAATGATATACTGATTAATTGATATCCATAGAGATGCAACAAACACCACCAACATGTGTTGTAGTTGGCTCTTGGACCTGAAATTTATAAAGGATTGTATGCAGCAACAGGTCTCTGCATTGTGCAAATACTGCAAAGTGCTATGTATCTGCAGAGCATTAAAATACTGGCTTTATTTTATTCTTGCATATATCTTCATTGAAGAGGAGACTGTTCTGATGTTTGTGACTGAGTACCAAGAAGCAATGTCCTTGGTGCTTTAGAGGAAAAAAATGTCGAGAATCAGTGTGACAGGATGTTTTCCAATATATCAAAAGTATTTGCCTCACACGTATACTAGGAGTGGGGCCTAAATAGGCCTTTTTTCTTGACATCGTTGTAGCTGTGTCAAGCAGAAATTTCTAGTAAAAAATAAAATGCCAGGTAAGAATATTGATTAAGAAGACATAAGCCATTAAGGGAAAAATCTAAACTATCCTAACTTTCCCTGGAGAGGACTAAGTAAATGGGAAATTAAGAACTGAACCAAATCAAATGCCTGACAAATTGAATATTCAGAAGTAACAGGGACAGTGCCAGGAAAATGTTTCCTGTTCACTTTGGGCTATAAAGGATTTTGCACTTTTATCAGGTACTGCATAGCCAGGAATTAATTTCTCTCTATTACAACTCTGCTGTGTAAAGGATAGCCTTCACGATTTTACAAATGGAGAAACAAGACATAGAATTTAAGACTCAAATCCAAAGTAGACTAATCAAAATATCTATAGTGAAAATTAAGCAAAATATAAGCAAGTAGTTTCCAATCTGAAATCCTTTAAATCATGTCAGTTCACTACTTATTTCTGGAGACCCCTTAAAGCTCTAAGTGTTTCAATCATTCATATGAATGGCTCCCATTTTTCCAAAGAGTTTCTACTTTCTCAGAAGTACCTTATTGTTGATGGTGTAAAGCAATCTTATTGCTTAATTTGTCCCTAATCCCAGTCATGGTCTTTAACTTATCTTCCTCTTGGGAGTATGTCATGGGTTCAGCTGAACCATGGAGTGTGTCTTCTAATAGGTCATTGGGCTGTCTGCAGCATTTTACTACATACTTCAAAAAGGGTAGTGAAAGATACATCTAAAATATGTAAACACTCTTTGAAAGGAGGACTTGACCTAGAACTCTTTATGTTAATACCTTGGATAATATCCTAGCAAAATGTATTTTAGCTTCCTATTCCAGCCAACACAAGAGACTCTAAAAAGGGGAGCATTAGAATATAGTAAAATGACAGTACAAAAGACAGGATCATATGAATTTCACTTGTCTAAAATATGAGTTTAGTGGAATTGACAGAGGAGGAGAAAAACTCATCAGCTATCAGATAACAATGCCATGTAACCACAAAAGAGATATGGCGAACAGAGATAAGTATAACTCCATTGTCCAAACCACTAGTGAGAGTGAACAAATAATTTGCAGAACATTAGCCCTCCATTTACAGAAAAGTTTAATTACAGCAATAAGCATAAACTACCTAGACTGAGGAGAGTCATGAAGAAAAAATGCTATAAAAAATATCAAGCAGCAGTTGACTGATTCACATTAGTAATGATCAGAGAATATTAAAAAAACAAGGTGTATTTAAAAACAGTAGACTAAAACCAGTACATTTTTGCCTACAACGAACTACTCCCACAATCATTTCCAATACAGTCAATACATTTTTACTCTTACTAATCTCAATGAAATACTGATACAATATTACACATTAATTTTCAGTATATTCAGTATTTTCAGATATTCAGAATCCTCAGCTCACTTGAAAGCCCGTACTTACCAAGTCATATACATTTCCTGTACAATATTTTAATGAACAAAACACATCCTGTTTCTAATGATTAGCTTATTTTCATTTCTGCACATGCTTTGCCTAAAATAAATGCCATTTGCTTTCGTCACGTAATATCATTATAAAGATTTATCTTCATATTTTCAAATAAAATAGACACCATAATCGCAAATTGATTGCATGAAGAATAGCGGCTATCAGAATATATTATCATTAAAAGATGTGTACCTAAAATGAGGCAAATTTAAAGCAATGTTCTACAATCTCATTATCATGACAAATGAAGACTAAGTTATTTTACCCTGATATTCTCTTGTATAACTTCCAAAAGGGATTAAAGTGCACAGTAATTGGCACCACTTTGAAAAATCCTTTTTTCTTTAGTAGTGCATTTTGGATAGGATCAACTTGAGGAAAGTTTTACCTAATTGAATTGTACTAGTTTTGATTACACTTTAGAGCAGCATTATCTTAATTTTCAGCAAATCAAATTACATGACAGTTACTACAACAATACACATGCTGTCTGAATCAACATTCCTTTTGAATTAACCTTCCTTTTCCTCTGTTTTTAATACCAAGATGCACTAATGCGATAGCATTACTTTTGTTATCATCATTAGCAAATAAAGGTTTTAATCACAGTTCAAGAAGGATCTATCTTGAAATATGCTGCACTTTGGAACTAGAAATTGATACAAAGTGTAATAAAAATGTTGCTTTAAAAGAATTAAAAAGAAACTGAATTACAAAGCTAAATATTCTGTGGCAATAAATACTTAGCAAATGCTAGCCTTTAAAAAAATTAGTATCAAAAAAGGTTATGGGAGTATTTATCTAAGCCCAAACACTAAACTGAAAATTGTTTGCAACTCATTTGTTATAATGTACCTTATTTCTGGAGGAAAGTGAAACAAAATCAAAGCCAATCAACAATAAAACCAACAATTTTTTTTCTGCACAATCCATAGGCACAATTCTGACAGTGGAAAAAAAGGGCTGTATCTGTATAAATTTTGGTTGATGACACCATTCTTCAGAGAGGAGTGTAACTTTAGTACTGATTGTTACTTTACTGAAGGTGGAACTATGCCAAAGCAATGGAATAATATGCATTTCTTCCCTCTATCACTGTGATTTTCTGATCCTCAGAATCACTTGCATAGGTGTGGTGGGAACTAGCACAGTAATGTTTAAAAACAAAATAGCAATATCAATAAATTTAATCTGCGTGACATAATAACTTATTCCTGTTTATGCTAAATGGAATGAAACAAACCAAATCAGTAACTGAAACTGATAGATTAATGGAAATATTAATCAGAGCAGTCACATAGAGAATTAACTTGTTTTGGTTGGATCTGTGGAGACAGCCTCAAAGAAAAATTTTATTCCAATACATTCTTATGGAAATTGACTTTAAAATCATTATCTTGCATATTCACATGATAAATGATATCTTTTGGGCAGGATGTAGTGAACAGAAAGCACCATGGCTCCAGGAATTAAACTCTGTTTGTATGCATCTCAGTGCAAATGGAGGACCTGAGCAGATAAAGGTGACTAAGATAAGATTAGTCTTAGAATTAAATTAGTGTCTGTTTGCATTCCTCCCAGCTCTATGCGTATTGGAAAATACACCAGCTGGATCAGGAGATTATAATTTGTGAAAATTCATTATAAACTAAGACAGAAATGTATACACAGACAAAATTTTTGAAATAAAATAAAATTCAGACTACAACATTTCCAAAATTATCTCTCTATAAGTGTTCACCAGCTGTTTCTGATGCAATTTTTTTATTAAATAGT
Source organism: Forpus xanthops (assembly GCA_032466535.1). Taxonomy (NCBI): domain Eukaryota; kingdom Metazoa; phylum Chordata; class Aves; order Psittaciformes; family Psittacidae; genus Forpus; species Forpus xanthops. Next base: position 2,363 of record JASSUY010031891.1, on the reverse strand, counting down.
GAAAGACTAGAACATTATTCTCAAGTACTTCTTCAGGCAACAAGACACGAAATGGCTTCATGTGTCTATTCACCCACCCAGTTCCAGTTTCTAAAACCAAGTGCAGAACGGACCTGTCAGTAAAACAATGAAAAACAGTCAATTACAGTTGTTTATCTGAATAAAAACATCCTTATCCTTATCCCATCTTCTATCCACCTTCTATATCAATTGTGATCCTTCTAACAGCTCTAGAAGAGACCTTAGGAATCATCTAGTTCCAAAGCCCTTGCAATAGGCAAGGATATCTTCCATTAGACCAGGTAACTCAAAGCCCCATCCAGCCTGGCTATGATCTTTGCTACAAACACAACTTCAGTAATCACCTCTTTGCTAGGACATGCAGACCCATTTCTGCTGTCAGATTGGCCTCCTTATGTTCAAACTGAAATCTCTGCCAGACCTTTTGACACTTTGTCTCCCCATGTGGAAGCTAACCATGACTGAGATCATCTTCTTTTCCACAGAAATCACCTCCTCAGACTATATTACTTTTATTAAAAATCCTTTTTATATCTGCTACCTATAACACCAATTAACACCAATAATCTAGGTGCTATCCTAACATCTATCCTCAAATCCATGTATAAACTACCCACTTCCTGAAATGCCTTTAAGGCAAAAGATTCCATCACAACTCAGACACAAGTACCATTTCAAGCCTTTCATTTTTTCCAATCTTGACAAAAACAGCTTCATCTATTTCAAGCTATTCAAAATGGGTTTGTAAGATGGCAATCCTGAATTTAATAGAATCATGCCATTTTTTTCTCTGAGTCTTGAAGATGCCTTAAGTTTTTCGCTGCATGTATACACTATGCATCTTCATCTAATAGCCTATTCTGCTTTCAGTGGAAAAGTCAAGGCAAAAACTGGAAATAAGGAAGCAATTAGAAACAGACTGAGGAAAAGTGAAAACATAAATTAAAGTAAATTAGAAGTTATGAGGCACATAGAATAAAACATATTGGGAAAACCTATTTTCTGGCAGAGCAAAAGACCAAAAAAAAAATAGTTTTAAGCTTAGTGGAAAGAAAGAAATCTAGTAACACTTTTTATACATTATTAAATTGAGATGGTAACGATAATAACAGTGTCAAGTAATGAAGATACTGAAAAATTCAGTAAATAGTTCTGTTTTATATTTGGGAAGAAGCAGGATAATGTACGAACCGATAAATGTGGAAAAATTCACAACTAGCAGTAACTAAAGAGGTTGTTAATCAACACTTAGTAGCGATGGTTACATTCAAACAAGTGGACAATATCTGACCTGTGTATATTCCTTCAAATAAATCTGGTACTCCAAGGAAATGCTATAACATTGCTAGGGAATTAACACTGGGCTAAAGTCACAAAAGCAACGTGGATGACAGGAATAATTACTGACATTAAGTGAGACAAACTCTTGAAAACATATTATAGGAATCAAATGATTTAATTTTTAATTGGTTTACAGGAGATTGATCGTATCAAGCAAAATTGACTTAATTATTGGATGAAATGGCAAATTTCTTTAAGTTCACTTACTGTAAAAGTATAGGACTAGGAATAATAAAGGCATTTGAATTAGCACTACAAGTACATGATGAGAAGACTACAAATTGGCCTATTAGCTAAGCTTGAAAGGAGTGTCTGTGAGACTCACCAATAAATGGAGATTTTCTAATAACATCTAAACTGAATAAATTCGACTATCAGTGGTCAGACAGGAATTTAAATGTATTGCTTGTAAGATAACATACAAAATAATATGGAATTCTTGGTTCAAGGGATCTTTATAAAACCTTAAATTTAATAGAGTTATATGTAAAAATCTACAGCAAGAAAAAAAGAATGTAGGACTCACTTGGGAACATAAAATATACAGTTTGCATAGGAGCTATACTAAAGAGTCAGCTCCTGAGTAACCACCAAGAGGCAGAAAGAGTTTAATACAGTTGTTGCTTGCAAAAGCAAGGACAAGCAAAAAGGGAATAGAGATTATTTTACTTCTGTTTTATAAGACTGTCAAACAGTGGAATATTCTGAAAAAAAAAAAAGCCTAGCTGGGAAGTAAAATTTTCTCGGATAATATATTGATATTTTTGAAATTAAGAGGGGAAAAAGAGAGAAAGGAAAAGAGAAAGAAAGAGAAAGAGAAAGAGAAAGAAATAGAGAGAAAGAGAGAAAGAGAAAGAGAAAAAGAGAAAGAGAAAGAGAAAGAGAAAGAGAAAGAGAAAGAGAAAGAGAAAGAGAAAGAGAAAGAGAGAAAGAGAAAGAGAAAGAGAAAGAGAAAGAGAAAGAGAAAGAGAAAGAGAAAGAGAAAGAGAAAGAGAAAGAGA
>JASSUY010031889.1:0-17142 GCA_032466535.1 Forpus xanthops | reverse complement strand
ATAGGGATGCTGGGGAGGGACTCTTCATGAGGGACTGTAGTGAGAGGAGAAGGGGTAACAGGTTCAAACTTAAACAGGGGAAGTTTAGACTAGATATGAGGAAGAAATTCTTTACTGTAAGGGTGGTGAGGCACTGCAATGGGTTGCCCAAGGAAGCTGTGAATGCTCCATCGCTGGCAGTGTTCAAGGCCAGGTTGGACACGGCCTTGGGTGCCATGGTTTAGTGGGAGGTGTCCCTGCCCATTGCAGGGGGGATGGAACTGGATGATCTTAAGGTCCTTTCCAACTCTAACCATTCTATGATTCCATAAGAACAGATCACTTTGGTCCTGATCAGCTCTTCATTGCTAACACTCCAAAGAAGTGACTGTACCAAAGTACAGCTTTAGTCAGAAAAGCAATTATGTGAAAAAAAAAAACCCACCTTCTTACTCAGCATATCTGCACTGTGTGAATTTTGAGTCATATCTGCTGTCAGTGCTGACGAAAATAGATGTATTTATGCCTGTTGGGTGCCAGCCAACAGAACTGAGAAGAGAAAAGGAGCACAGTTCTGTTAAAGCTAGAGGTGGAAGATAATCAGTCACTGTTTTCCAGCCTTACCTCTGCATGGGCAAGGATACGAACAACAGCCACCTTAGCATTTGAGGGGCAGAATGTTCTCAAGGTCTTCATGAGTGGTGATAACACAAGGAGGAAACAATGTTTAGAGGTCAGTCTGGGTTGGAGTTGGAAGATGAAGTGTTTTCTAGTAACATAGTTTTAATTCACTCCTTTTCTAGACTGGAGTAGCATAAAGTACAGTTATCTTAGTCCACAAGACCAGATGAACAAACCCCAAATCTCACTTTCAGTCTGATATCCATTCACAAAGATTCATGATGATTGCCAATATCCATTAAAACCAATGCCACAAAATACCTAAGGAGCATCTCCACAGCCCCTTCACCACCACATCAAGCATCTCAAACACCCATCTCCACAATAGACCTGTCTCAGGGCAGATAACAGACTTGGGTTGACAACTCAGGTCATCACCAGCGATATTCCCTACATACTTAGTTTGACAGAGCCGTCCATTCCCAGCAGGATGTTGTCACTCTTGATGTCTCTGTGAATAACTTGGTTTGAATGGAGGAATTCCAGAGCTTGGAGACACTGAAAAAAACCCAAAATGAAACATAAAATAATTGAGATATTCTTACAGTGCATGAAATCATTCACCAGTCACAATTAGCCAACTAATGGTCTAACAATGTGCATTTTGAGTAGCAAGGGCTTAGTGTCTTAGGGACTTATACACTGTGTGTGAGGCTATAGGGAGAGATCCCACTGGGATTAGCAGGTCATAGGAGGACAAGTTAGTCCCAAAAGTCCTGAAGAACAGGCATAAATGAATCCAAGAGGATTCTAAGCTCATTTTGCACTCTAGTCCTCCCTCTATGGTAAAATGCATTAGGCTTTCATTGGGACTGTATGCTGCAACCTCCTGGATGAAACGCACCCTCTGAAAGAACGATGAATTACAGGAGCTATTGCAATGACTGTTGCATTACAGGAGCTGGAGACAGCTATTCCCGCAGAGGCAGTGACAGCTCATGGAAAGCCCATGTCCCCTTCCCAGTCATGGCTCCCTCCAAGCACAAGTGCTGCTTTACCTCTCGGCACACGGCTGCGATCTGTCCTTCGTCCATGCAAGTCTCAGTCACAACATCTGTTAGGGAGCCTCCTGCCAAGTACTCCATGACCACCCAAAGCTCTTCTCCTACAAGGTAACTGAAGAGCCAAAACCAGCTTTTAAAATCAGCAAGTATGAGTATGCCACCATTTACCCAGCCAGAACACACTGGGTTTCAAAGCTTAGAAGCACAGAGAAACCACAAGGCTTGGGTAGTGTATTTAACAGTACTGGGGTATCTGGTACTCGTGAGACTTTCTGTACTGGGACAATCTGATCAAAACCTGAATGAGCAGAGAGAAAGGTGAGTGCGGAAAGTCAAGGAGAGGTAATGGGAGAGCAGGCTACAAGTTTGGGCTGGAGCAGCTCTGTTCTGAAGCCAGGCTAAGAGAGCTGGGTTGGTTCAACCTGGAGAAGAGAAGGCTTCTTAAAGGGACACCTTAGAGTAGCTCCCAGTACCTAAAGGGGCTACAAGAAACCTGGAGAGAAGCTTTGAATGAGGCCACGGAAGAACTTCTTCCTAATGTCTAATCTCAATCTCCCCTCTGACAGTTTGAAGCTATTCCCCCTTGTCCTATCCCTACAGAACAGGCCGAATGGGCTCCATAGCTCCTGTGTTCCTCCAGCCTGACCATGCTGTTAGCAAGATGGAATCTTTCTGCAACCAAAAGGGATTGAGCAAGCCAAGAACCACACTGTGAACCAAACCTGTGCCATGAGCAGCCAAAGGCATGTGCCAAGACCCAGACACCTCAAGAATTGATCAAGTTGACACAACATGCAGGGAGGTGGAACTAAGAGTGGTGCCTGCAAGCTGCTGCCAAGCAAATGTCGTTTCATAAGACTCGGTGATGCTGTCTCAGGGATGCTTTCACTCTCTTGCTGCAGCAGAGGCCACTTTTAGTCACTGAGCTGCCTGTCAGTGCTGGCGTGACTCAAAACCACCCTCTCAGCAGTTCTGTTGACACCACCAGGAAGCCCATACACCTACATGCTGCTCCCCATGTGCTGTCAGGCACAGCACAGTGTTGCACCTTGGCACCCACAGCTTCCAAATCAAGGTTGGCAGTAAAAACAAGCTGACAAAAGTCTTTGAGGAAAGAGGAGGTGATCTATGGCTTCCTCTTCATCCACCTGCAGGAGCAGGTAGTGTCTACTCCTGTAAGGTGTTCCTAGGCTTAGATGCCTTAGGAAGGTGTCCATCAAGCCCTTCCTATTACACACACCAGTCACTTGTACTCCTTTCTTACTGATCAACTTAATGAAATATGGTTGTACCCAGAGGCACAAGATCATTCTTTATTTCTACACCAGCAACAAGCAAACATGACTCAGCCTGGAAAGAAATCAGTGTTTTCTGTTGCATGACTGTTGTATACCTTCAGCTTTACCCCGTGACCTTATCGCCCTAGCTGAGTTCGGGGTTGCGGTGAAGGTAGCAGTGGCTACCACTTAAAGTAGAGCAGTTGTGGGGTTTATTGGGTTAAGGGTTTCTGCAAGAAGGAAGAAACAAACAGCAGCAGACTGCTTGGAGTGATGCTGGGGATCTGCTGCCTGGGGTTAGAAGCAGGACACTGAGGGCCTCCTTCATGCAGTAGAAACTGACACCTCCACAATGTAATTCAGCATAAACGGCTGCTTGCCTGCAAAGGAAAACTGGTGTCACACTCCTCAGAGCCAGATGCTTCTAAATTCAGCTCCTCAGTACAGCTGAATTAGGCCATGTCACTATCGTAAATGTCACGGCACACCTTCGTGCCACACTGGCTGCTTACTATGCAGCAGAAATGATCTCTGTACCATGAGCAAGTGGGGCAAGCAAATGAGAGAATAAAACACAGGAAACCCTGGCATAAGGACAGGAGTTGAGGCAAAGAGAAGCAAGAGAGATGGTTTATGCCAATGACTTTCTTGCAGCCCCATTAGGGACTTAGAAGGGGAGAAAATGTCAGTAACAGGTCTTGCAATGGTCACTACATCCTTCCTTGTACTTTCTTCTGCAACAGCAATAAACAGAAGCCAGTAAGCAGCATTCAAATAGCAGCTTAATTCAGCACCCAGGAAGCAAACAGGCACAATAGGGAGGACCAAGCTCCCCAGCAACAGGATCCTGGCATAACAGGCACAAGAATCCCCCTGTTCATCCTACTTGCCACTCTGTCCAATTGCAGCACTCAAAGAACAGCTAATCCCTCTGAAAAAGGCTAGGGAGAGAAAGTGGAGGACAAAAGCAGCAGCTTTTGTTGCTGGAAGCTTGAACAAGAGAGCAGAATGAGCAGCTACGCTGCAGCTGGGATGTGCCAGCCAGACAAGGCAAGTGCATGTACTCAGCCATGCTCTCTCTAATGGGAAGAGCATGTCTCTCAAACAGCTTTGCCAAAACAAAGTCTCTAATCAGGCAGGAGAAATAAACAGTTTCAGCCCAGATGCAATTCATTCTGCTTGGGAGATCCCTCTACAGTCCTCATCCAGCTCTGGGGCAACAGCACAAGAGGGATGTGGAGCTGTTGGAGAGAGGGCAGAAGAGGCCATGGAGATGCTGAAGCACTGGAGCAGCTCTGCTCTGGAGCCAGGCTGAGAGAGCTGGGCTGGGGCACCTGGAGAAGAGAAGGCTCCTGAAGGGGAGACCTTAGAGCAGCTCCAGTGCCTAAAGGGGCTGCAGGAAAGCTGGAGAGGGGCTTTGGACAAGGGATGCAGGGACAGACCAAGGGGAATGGCTTTAAGCTGCCAGAGGGGAGATTGAGATGAGCTCTTAGGCAGAAGCTGTTCCCTGTGAGGGTGCTGAGGCGCTGGCACAAGGTGCCCAGAGAAGCTGTGGCTGCCCCATCCCTGGCAGTGCTCAAGGCCAGGTTGGACACAGGGGCTTCGAGCAAGCTGCTGTAGTGGAAGGTGTCCCTGCACATGGCAGGGGGCTGGAACTGGATGAGCTTTAAGGTCCCTTCCAATACAAACCAGTTTGGGATTCTGGGATTCTATGAACCAACCTCTATCTTTGATTTGTTCACGGTGCCCATTTAAATAAAAGCAGCCACCTCTAGGAACAATAATTGAAAGAATATTTTTGCTTATAGTGCATGAGTCTGGTTTAGTAGAACATTGAGTTTATTCAACTCTGCACTAGCATGTATACTGTTTGCCCTTTCAAGATTCATAGGTTGGCCAGAGAAGCATATTGCTAATGCTTTTGCTGCCAGCATCTTTAAAGAGAGCCTAAACACTCCATGAGAACTGATTCAGATACCAGTTTCTCTTAGGAGATGGAGAGAGACCACCCAGCCACTCTAACACTGCCACGTGCATTAAGCAATGCAAGGCTGTCATACACCAGCCTTAAGCTGTGACAGCATCACTCAAGACAGTGACAAGGCAGTGATCACAAGTGCCTTTGTAACACTTCAAACCATGACTTACCTGTCCAAGTAGTTGACAATGTTGGGGTTTTTGTTTTCCCTCATCACAAGAATTTCATTAATAATCAGTTCTTTTTTGGGCTGCTGCTGCAGATTCATCTGTTTGATTGCAACCTGTGTGAAGAAAGACCAAATACAGCATTACTGCAGGAGTCCCCTCGAAACCTGCCCGTATCAGTGTTGATTATTTCAGTCCCAAACACTTTGCCCATCATGGGTTTCTCAGCCATTTAGTAACTGAATTCCTGCAGCCAGGTCATTTCCACACATGATGGAAGATCCTTAGAGCCAAAAAGGATGAGGGGAATTAAAACTTCCATACTGGACCTCTATGTCACGTCTGGATGGCCATCTCCATCTACAGCTTCTTGATAACAAAAGAGAGATCTCCAACTTTAATATGTCAGAAACCTTTTATTCCTCAAAGGATTCCTGTTAATTTTAGTTTGGATTGGAAGTTTCTGGAAGTTTTTTGGTGGCTTTTCTGCTTCCATGCACATTTCTGCTCCTAGAACTCTACAGAAGAGCAGCCACACATGGAGGGTGTAAATAACACTAGGTCAAGTAAGTAGTTTGAATACTAGCAGTTTAGTACTTTGAGGTGGTGAATCTGTTTCTTTCTCTTGCAGCAAGACCTGGGGAAAAGAAGCACCAGTGTTTAGATAAAAGGCTGAGAAGAACTGAGTTGGATTCCCCTTCATTCCAGTCAAAACTGAAGGACAATAGGATGGATCTCTCTATAGTAGCCCTTTGGCTAAGTAGCTTTTGCCTGCTTCAGGGTATCTACTCTGCATGTAGAGATGCAGAAAGTAGGAGGGTTTTAACAGCACGTTTTAACTCTTATGTTCCACTCTGTCATGAGAGCACCTGGCTCTCAGACAACCTTCAAATCAGTAAGACTACTCAGCACGGCAGGAGGCAGAAGAGGAGAGGCAAGGCATTGGATGCAGATGAAGGAAGACCAGAGCAATGCTGAGGATGCTTCAGAGAGGCTCCTGTACTTCCTGACTCCCAGTCAGAGATAGTCACTGAAGGGCTCCAGAAAGAAGGCAGAAAACCTTCAAAGGAGTTCCTCCTCTTCCTGTAAAATTCCTCATTGCTTACAACTAACTGCAATGCTCTTCCCTCAGGGGCTGCAATTAAACTGTCTGAATTCTTCAGGAACTGGAAAAGGGGGTGAAGGAGCTTCAGCAAAAGCACAGTTATGACATTACTGGTGCATGACCCTGATGCTGTACAAATGCAAAGCAGACAAGCTTTGCTGTAGACTTCCATAAATATAACTGGAATAATGCATCCACTTTCCTCTTTAAAAGTCCTCCATCTAGCATTAATGATTTCCACAGATGCTGCGTATCCCTCACTATTTTATTATGCATGCACCCAACATGCAGGGCACTTTTCAATATGCAGAAGGGGCAGAAAACCATAGAAAGACATTCCTTGTCTCTCAACTCAAGCGCAGAAAGCAAGTGGGCAAAGGGTGGGAGAGGAACTATTTCTACGTAAGTCAATGTAAGTGTAGGAAGCAAAGGAGCAGAGAGCATATAAAGGGCTTAAGTGGGGACAGGCAGCAATCTGGGGGATGAAGAGAGGAACTACCCAGTCTGAACATTTACTTTTAGCCTTTGTGGTCACAGAAAGCTTCTTTATATAAATATGAAATGATTCAGGAACCAACACTTGGAAAATCCTTTTTTCTAGTTCTCTGCCTCATAAATACTTCATTTAAGCATAAGAAGCCATAAAGCCCTGATAGAGCATCTTTATCTTATAGCAACAACTTGAACTGTTAGCACGCAACCCAAACTCCAATGCTGTGGTAGCCTGGAAACACTTACCTCCTGCCCTGTAGCTACATCCATCGCTGTGTAAACTGTACCTGAGGCTCTAAATCAGAGAGAAAAGAAAGAAACAAACACTTATTAGTGCCTCATAGCAAGACTGAGAGCCTAAACATGCCCCTTCCCACTTATCTCTTTGAAGCGCTCTCACTCCTATTCTTTTTCATGCAATAATTCCAATAGGAAATAACATCTGAAATAGCTTTGAGCCAAGGCTGCTGTTGGAACAGAAGCCAAAGAACTTATGAGGAACACAGCTAATAAGGGACACTGTGGTCACCCAAACCTTTGCTGCTAAGCCAGCAACTTAGCACGGCTTGTAGCACCATGAGTTGATCCCATTTAAGCTGGCATGGCCCCAGCTTGCAGACTGCCCAATGTGATTACAGAGCAACCAGGATCAGCTAAAGCAAACAAAATGAGGCATTTGTAGTGAGGGAAATGGGAGTTTGAGTCTCAGCACAGGGAGCCGACAGCAGATCTCAATGACCTGCACTGATTTGCTTCACTAGAACCTCTCCTACAACCCCTGCTTTGTCCCAACTCTGCTAAGAGGGCACAAGTCCCACGGTAGAGGAGAGTTGACTCAGAAGATCATCTTGCACACTGAAAATAAGCAGTTCCTTCCCTGCTTGCAGCTATATTTAGCAACCTGATCATCTAATGACATGTTTTTTTCTATTAAAACACAACCACACACACAAAACCCCCCCAAACAGTCCCTGTGACTCAAGACTTTGCCAGGAAAGGGAGAGAAGCTGTGGAACCCCCCCAAAAAAGCCAAAACCACAAAAGAAAGCAAAAAAAGCCCCCAATCAAACAAAATCAACTCTCCAAAGCATCACCAACAGCTTGCACAGCAAACTCAGCCTGGTTTCAGTACTTCCTTCTTAGCATAAGGAAAGGTATAGGAGAGAAGAGAAGGATGTACTAACCCTTGTCCAATCTTCTCAAAACATGTGTACTTCTTTTTTGGGTCACCCACACTCACAATACTTCCTGCAAAGGAAAATAAGAGGATTTTGTAAGGACTTTGTTGTACAGCTTTAAGAACCAGCAGTACTTTAAGAGCAGCCCCATAGAATCATACAATAGTTAGGGTTGGAAAGGACCTTAAGATCATCCAGTTCCAACCCCCTTGCCATGGGTAGGGACGCCTCCCACTAAACCATGGCACCTAAGGCGCTGTCCAAACCCACAGTGGTCTCTGCTGAGCATTGATCAGGAATCCAGAGACACATAAAAAACAGGGAAGCTTTCAGTTACTTACGTACACACATCAACTGCAGCACTCCCACCTCACAGGTATTTCCCTTCAGAAATGGTGGAATACAGACATTAAAGCCCATTAAATCCTCACTGGTAGCTGATCACTGCACACTGCTGGCACAGAATGGGGATACATGGCCCTCATGCATGTAAATAAATTATTATTTGGGCCTATAAGAATGCTGGGGAGGGACTCTTCATTAGGGGCTGTGGTGACAGGACAAGGGGTAATGGGTTCAAACTGAAACAGGGGAAGTTTAGATTGGACCTGAGGAAGAAATTCTTTGCTGTAAGGGTGGTGAGGCACTGGAATGGGTTGCCCAAAGAACTTGTGAATGCTCCATTGCTGGCGGTGTTCAAGGTCAGGCTGGACAGAGCCTTGGGTGTCATGGTTTAGTGGGAGGTGTCCCTGCTCATGGCAGGGGAGTTGGAACTGGATGATCTTAAGGTCCTTTCCAACCCAAACTGTTCTATGATTCTATGATACTGTTTCCAATCTGAAGCTTTGGAGGTGGGTACATTCCCCTTAAAAGTGGTAACTGCATGCCAGGAATAACAGATCTGCATCCCTGATCTAGTTCCAGGGATGGGGCAGCCACAGCTTCTCTGGGCACCCTGTGCCAGAGCCTCAGCACCCTCACAGGGAACAGCTTCTGCCTAAGACCTCATCTCAGTCTCCCCTTTGGCAGCTTAAAGCCATTCCTCTTGGCCTGTCCCTGCAACTCCTGTCCAAAGCCCCTCTCCAGCTTTCCTGCAGCCCCTTTAGACACTGGAGCTGCTCTAAGGTGTCCCCTTAAGAAGCCTTCTCTTCTTCAGGCTGAACCAGCCCAGCTCTCTCAGCTTGATGTGCCAGGGACCTGTAAATCACATGGTGAGCTGCCAAGGGGTAAACTGGAGAAGCCATCAAAAGGAGCATCACTGCAGCTCAATACTCCCTGCAAACATTAACTGATACTCACAACACCCCGGAGGCAGGCAGGAATCACACCCTTTCTAGGGTGAAGAAATCAGAGCCAACAACTCCCTAGAGTCTCTTCTCTATCAGCACCCGGGTGGCTAATAGGATCAAGGGATGCTGAGCTGAATCTCAGCTGCTGTTTGCAAGTCACCCAAGCTGCCAACATATGGTGCTGCTTTCCAAGGGATCTAGGGCTGAGCCTAACCAGATGTATATTGGCAAAGAAAGTGCTCGTGGTCATCAGGCCAAGAAATGCAGTAGCAAGCAGAGTAAGGGCAGGCTATTTTCAGACACCACTGGAGAGCAGCCAAACCTACAGGGTTTAAGGCAGACAGAGGTAAAGGAAGGGAATATGGCCCATGTTTGGAAGGGAGTGAGAGAAGAGCAATCTGGCTGTATAAACCAACTGTACAATTAGGGAAGCAATGCCGTCTGCCCTGAGGACAAGAATTCCTGGGCAAATATTCATAAACTCTCCATCAAAGCTTGACAAAGGCTACAAGTACAGACTGTAAGACAGGGAAATGCTTCCTCAAGGGCAGTGACAGGACAGAATGCTGCAGCAAAAAGAGGCAGTTCCTAGTCTTACCCTCTTTAATGCCCTCATGCCTCAAATGGGGTAATATTTCCTGCCTCCCAAAGAGCCAGGGGAGGATTCAATAATGCTTGCACCAATGCTGTGATAATGCTAAGAGATCTATCAGCTTCCTTTTAACCTTTGTGCAGTACATGTAAATATATATGTGCTTTATGATTTTAATCATTTTCGTTACATGCCAAACCAAAAGATGTTGCATGTCTGCACAAGTACAACGCCACTGCCCTCAGTGGAAAAACACCAGCTGACAACAGGATTAAAACCTCATTGCATGGTTCTGACCGGCCTATACCTTGAAGCTGACACTTAACAGTAACACTGAACTTGACACACACATGTATATCTACAATGAAAACACTCAATCCTAGAATCATAGAGTAGTTAGGGTTGGAAAGGACCTTAAGATCATCCAATTCCAACCCCCCTGCCATGGGCAGGGACACCTCACACTAAACCATGCCACCCAAGGCTATGTCCAACCTGGCCTTGAAAGCCACCACAGCTTCCCTGGGCAACTCATTCCAGTGCCTCATAACGCTTACAGTAAAGAATTTCTTCCTTATATCCAACATAAACTTCCCGTTTAACTTTGAATCTGTTGCCCCTCATTCTATCACTACAATCCCTCATGAAGAGTCCCTCCCCAGCATCCCTATTGGCCTCCTTCAGATACTGGAAAGCTGCTATGAGGTCTCCACGCAGCTTTCTCTTCTCCAGGCTGAACAGCCACAACTTTCTCATCCTATCTTCACACAGAAGGTGCTCCAGTCCCTGATCATCCTCGTGGCCTCCTCTGGACTTGTTCCAACAATTCCATGTCGTCAATGCTAAAAAATCACCAGTTCAGCATTGAACGCCACTTCCTGGAGCAAGGAGAGTGTCACAAATTACTCTTCCTTACAGAAATGAGTGCATTTGTATTAGGACTGCACTTTTCCTCCTGCCATAGTCCCTGCTTGTCCTGCCTGGTCACAAAAACGGCTTGAATCCTTAATGGTACATAGGTCCTGGTCATGAAGTCACTACTTAGAAACACTGGGTGTGAGTTTTCCAATAGGTCCATTTAACATGCCATCAATTCAATTGAAGCTTTATTTAGAGGAATGAGGTACTCAGATGCTGTTTTACTTTTATGTTATACCCTCAGATTAAATTCTCCTTCACCTAGCAGCTAGTCTTTGCTTCATAAAATACTGACCTTCAAAAGTATACCCTGAGCCCAGGAGATCAGCCCGACCATAGGGGTGCTAACACAATTTACACCAACTGACAAGCAAGGCATGGCTGTAATTAATACAGGATTAGTAGTTCAAAGGATTAGAAATGCTGTACCCTAAGAGAAACTGGTCCAGGCTGAGGATAGCAATCAACTGCCCAGAAGAGCTGGTTCAGCTGCTGTATATGCTAGAGCATAACCCCAAAATACCAGGCAGCACTTGAATTGAAGGCAGACACTGTTAAAGACACTACGACAGTGAAACACAATGGATTTGTCTTAAAAACCACCACTAATTTGGGTGCCCACACAATGTTAAAGTACTTCAGAATAACCAAGTGCCTTTATACCATGGTATTGTGGAAGGTGAACATAGGGATGCATTTTCTCTCCATCTTTTAGACACTTTATGTCTAACACTGCAATACCCACACTCCAGAGCTGCAGAATACCTTGAGGAGCAAACTCAGACCGCATAGTTAAGTAGATGTTACTTATTCAGGGCTTGTCTTGCAGAGCCTGAGGAGCTGTAACTCCCTGGGGAATACAGTTGGTATCACAGGTGCTCAGTTACATTTATGCTCCCTCCTTACATCTGCCCCCGGTTTTGGCACGCAGTCACAAGGCAACATCATCAGTAAAGGATCTCAAAATGGGACTGTCAAAACATTGCAGCTTATGAACGTTCTGAGAAACCAACAGAGCAGGGCCTGGAATTTGAAGAAAGGAACATACTTAATTTTTCCAAGATCTCCTCATCTGACATTTTGGGCTTTTTCTTTTGTTTCTCCATGTTCCTGACCAGTGCGTCGGGCGCCGCTGTGCTGTTTTCCGAGGGAGAAGAAATAGGAGAGGTGGCCGCATCTCTGGTAGGAGGAGGCAGAGGGTCTATCACAGAGCGGGTGTAGATCTAGTTTTGTTGAGAGAAACATGTTAAATGAAGATTAAAACACTTCTATTCATATTGTTCTTGATGCTGGCAGGGCTGCATTTCTAGAGCTACTTCATTAAGAAGTAAGCAAGGACCCTCTTGTCCCCAAAAAGAGGTGAAAAAACAAAGGTGCTGAGCCAGAAAGAATGGCTCCAACCTCCTCCCTTCTGCTCCCAAGAAGGGCTCAGCACCATGCCATGAAGCACGGATGAGGGAACACAGTCAGGACACATCTCTGACTGCAGCAGTAGGGGATAAAGGAAGAATTTCTGCTCACAGATTTCGTGTGTTCAGGTCGCGGAGCTATCACAGGGGGTGGAGCTGCATCATCTTCATCATCTTCATCTTCAGACACTGAGGGCACTGCAGGGGTCTCAGAGACAGCTTTCACATTCTGCACGTGGTCATACAAGCAGCAAATAGGAAAAAGAAACCTTTAACTGCTTGAATTTGCATTAAAATCTTCATGTGTTCTCTCCAAGTTGGGAGGCTGAGTTATCAGGTTTGGGACTGTGACTGAGAACTAAGTCATGAGGGATTCTGGAAGCAGAATCTGGTACAATCTCTTCAAATCCCTTTTAAAATTGCATTTTACAAGAAAATTTTATTAAAAGCATGAAAAAATGAATTATTGGTTTAAGTTTTACAGGTGGTTTAAAAAATTCTCTGCATTGGTTTTGCAATGCTGTGATTAGAAATGAAAGTCACTTTTAACCTTCTAAATTTGAAGCTGGATTTGAAGTTCGTGGCATCTTTATACTATCAACACCTCAAAATATACCTGGTGAGATCCTCAACCCACCAGACCATTTCTGCTCATGCATCACCAGTTCCCAAAGAGTGGCAGGGCAAAAGAGTGTCAAAATTAAGTTCTCTGTGTAAGAGGGGTAAAGCAACAGTATTTCACTGAGCCTATAATACCTGGAGTCACTCGCACCCCGATATATCTTTGCTAAAGTGCTCCTGACATAACACAAAAGCTTTGCCCGTTAAAAGCAACAAGACAAACAACCTATTACCTGAATATCAGACTCTGGTTTGGGTTGGAAAGGACTTTAAAGCTCATCCAGTCCCAACCCCTGCCATGGCAGGGACACTTTCCACTAGAGCAGCTTGCTCCAAGCCCCTCTTGTCCAACCTGCCCTTCAACACTGCCAGGGATGGGGCAGCCACAGCTTCTCTGGGCACCCTGTGCCAGCGCCTCAGCACCCTCACAGGGAAGAGCTTCTGCCTAAGAGCTCATTTCAGTCTCCCCTCTGGCAGCTTAAAGCCATTTCCCTTGCCTTGTCCCTACAGGCCCTTGTCCAAAGCCCCTCTCCAGGTTTCCTGTAGCGCCCCTATAAAGCTTATTCAGTGTCTTCCAAATCCCATCTTAGTAGACTGGCAGCTACAGCTTTTTTAGGATTTACTTTAAAATCCAATAGCCTCAGCTATTCTAAACTCCTGAGGACTGATGTACAATAACACATAACAACAAACAACAGCAGAAACTCTCCTTTTCCATTCATAGAGTCCTAAATGGTCAGATCCGAACACGTTGCCTGTGCAAGGGAGCAGAACCAGTCAACTCCAGACAATGGCATGGCAGTGAGAAAACAAGAGGTGAGGGAATTATGGGGGTTTATGACTCATCTTAACTGATTAAGTTTGGTTTCTTCCATTTCACGTGCACCTAGAGAAACGTGTGGTGTCTAACAAAGCAAACAGGAGTGGTGCCTGCCCTGGTACAGACAGAGTAAAGGTCGAGCAGAGAGGAGGAGAACCTTTTATTTCCTGTTCTGCTGGAGATTAGTTTGGTTAATCAACAGTAATCAACGTAAGTTATGGTCAATGAGATATTGTGGGTTAGTAATTAATTGGGTTTTATATCAGAGGTGTTTACAGAAACATATAAAACCTGACACAGAGTGGCTGTCAGATTCTAGCTACAGGAACAGATTGACTTCTATGGAAACACAACTATTTCTATTCATTCATCCCCTAATTTCTATTGATTATTCACTAATAAAAGCTACTTCTGCTTACTTGGTTCTCCCCCAGTTGTTAAGAAAGGTGCAAGGAGCATGCCTTGGTTCATAAACATGTATTCACTATACAAATGTACATAGCTCAGATTTTAAAACACTCAGCAAAGTGAAAGCTTACATGTAGTTAACTACTTTAGGCAAGGTTTTAATCCCCAAACTGGAGAGAGAATGTGAACATTAGACTTACCAATGTATTTGATGAATTGTAATCCTCTGTTGATTTATCTGAAAGAGATGGTAAAGCAAATGAGTTGTAATGCAGTAGCAGTGGGGAGAGGAGAAAAGGACAAGCTCCCTTTGGAAGAGGCAGGAAAAAAGGCTGCTCTGAAACCTTAGCATTACTTTCAGATTCCCAGAACAAGCTGACACGTGGCAGATATGGGAATAGAGGGTAAAAACCCTACAGATAGAGGCAGGAGCCCCAGATCCCAGCTGCAGGAGGGTGTAATCTCCCAGAGCAACACCTGAATGCACAGTCTCCATCCATACACGCAATGGGCTAAATCACCAGCAGAGGCACTGCAGCTAGCCTGAGACCTGCAAGATGCTCACTCTCAATCACCTCAACTTCCTGGAACAGAATTAGAGGATCCCACGAGTCAACTGATGGGCTATGTTTGACTATTCACACACACAGACGGGCAAGACTTGTGCTTTTATCCCTGCCTGGAGCCTTCCTAATTAATACAAGTTTTGGTGACATGGCTCTATTCTCTTGAAAGAGCCAGAGCAGGGCTTAATATAAGGGAACGAGTTACAGCTGAAAGAGAACAGGAATGATGGATGAAGACGTTCTCCAGTGGGCAGGTAATGCATACAAAGAAGGCACAAAACCTCAGCAGCTCTGATTTTTAGAGGAATCCAGCCAGCAATAAACAAGTACTTGGCAGCTGAAGAGTATTCCTCAATCATGGCACACGGGAGCAAAGAGATCCTCAGCCCAAGCATGCATGAAGCAACATCCACATACAATGCTGGGAAAGTGGAAGTGGTGCAAAATGTAGCTGCCTGTTTGTCTAGGGATCACTAGAACACAATGCCACCACTTTGGGATCTGCCTTCCAGCTGGAAGCTTTGGAAAACCTGTGTGGTTTGGGGATTTGGCCAGTCAACTGACTCCTCTTTTGCAGCTGTGTTAGGCATCAGGATCAACAAAACAACGTGTTGAAGGAAGAGGGATGCTTGAGCAGCCACAGAATCTCACCCACATCTTCCTTGATAAGACAGATGTACTTGTTGATTAAAGGAAGGAAACACCACATGCAAAGCTGGACAATGCAGCCACATGAGACAATCAGCATGTACCTGTGAAACTCATGTACTTCTGGCTGTTGGAGATCTTCTTGGAATTGTAAAACTCCAACACATCCAGCACTGCCTGAGGGTTCTTCTTCTGCTCCGACTTGGTGATGTTGGAAGTCTGCAGTAAACGTGCCCATTGCTCTGGCATTCCCTGTGGGGAGATTGATGGACCTTGTTAGCTCATAGTGACCAATGTGGTTCACTGCACAGATACCCACTAGAGTTCTACTACACCTACACTGTGCTGAGGGAAACACAGAGAAAAGGAGAAGGACAAGGACAAGGAAGGAGAAAGAGGAGTTACAAGTCCCATGTTCCTTACACAGTGTCATGCAAACACAACTCTCTCACAAGGCTCTGGGCAAGTCCCAGGTATTTTGAAGACCAAAACTCAAAACCAGAAAGGAGCAGACCCCAATGCTGCAGTTCAGGAAGAGCATGAAGCCCCCAAAGCCCCAAAACCTTTATGCACATACTAAACACATAGATTTACATATATCCAAGGAAGTCTATAGAACATACACTGTGTAGCACCTAGCAGAGTGGACATGCAACATTCATTTGGGTCTTCTTGTAGCACTAGAGTTCATTGATAATACTGGTGTGGTACCCATTGTAACCAGAGCTGGGGATGTAGAGATGTTAACTTCACACATGAAGCTCAGAATTTCATTATAGAGACATCATTTCAGCCAGAAAACAAACACATCTAAAGTACAACCAGACTTGTGCCATTTATCACCATTCAGAGTAAGTCTCTACAGATGAAGTGGCAAGTGACTGGCATAAAGCTACCCTCCCTGTTCAAAAGGATGCTGGATGCACCACTTGGGTACATCTAGATTAACCTGGGCAAGTCTAGAGGCTGACATGAAAAACACAACTGTACACATGAGTGAGCTGAGAGCAAAGTCCCTGAGAGAAGCATATTAAAACCAGGTAAAAACAGCTTGCTCATAAACAATTGCTTCTGCTATAAAACACTATTTCATAATGAAATTCAGAAGAATGAGTAGATTAAATACAACTCTGCGGTCATAGTATTTTTCATGTCAATAAAACCAGCTGTAAAAGCATGTGACATTGCCTTAGGACAGCACACACGTTTTGTTATCAGCAGTTACACATGGCTGTGTGTCTCCTAACGGGGGAACTCTCAGAACCCCACTTGGTGGACACAGACTATGCTGTCAACCTAATCCAGCTCTATAAGAGGAAAGGAAGTGAAGGGAGGAGAGATATACCACATTTTGCTGTCCACATGAGCCAACACAACAGGAAAGGCAAAGTTTGCTGGCAGCCTGGGCTCCTGGGATGTGCTAAGTTTGACAAACAGTCTCTCAGCAGGAATTAGTGGGTAACCTCTGCAGATGTGTTTCAGAGGAGATCAAACTACACAATGGTAAGAGCCTTTCCAGCATCACTATATGAAAGATTAATGTCTCCTCCCAGCAAGAAGCCAAACCACAGAGTTCTCATTTCCTCCAGATTCACTTACTGTGAATTCTCCCGTGACAGCATCAAACCCCACGTGAATCGTGTGTTCAAAGTCTGAAGGGAGGGAGATCTCAGGCCGCTCTTTCTCCTTCTTTTTATTAGCTGGAAGAGATAACAAGAACAAGCCTTAAGTCCAGCAAGAATTAAAACCTTCCCAATAGCTTCCAATTCACCAACCCAACCATCCCCCGTTTGCTAGTCATAAGATTTAATTTGAGGCAGACAAACAGAAGTTTAAGAACTTTGCCACCTCACTTCAGAGCAGCCACAGCAAAGGGACAACAAACATCACAATCCTGTGACACAAAACAAGAGGGTTTTTAATGCAAAGTTCGGCATCAAAAGGAGTGTGACCAGCAGGTCGAGGGAGGTGATCCTGCCCCTCTGCTCTCGTGAGACCTCACTTGGAGTA
>JASSUY010031888.1:0-43390 GCA_032466535.1 Forpus xanthops | reverse complement strand
CTATGTCCAACCTGGCCTTGAACACCGCCAGCAATGGAGCATTCACAAATTCCCTGGACAACCCATTCCAGTGCCTCACCACCCTTATAGTAAAGAATTTCTTCCTCAGATCCAATTGAAACTTCCCCTGTTTAAATTTGAAACCATTTATTATATATAAAAGTCATTTATTATATAGTTGCAAAAGAATGCCAGGAAGATGCAGACTGAAAATGTGGGGATGATTGTAAGTCCTGAATAGAATGAGATTGAGTTATAAGCACAGAGAAAGTGATTAAAGTAGAAGATATGAAAAATTCTGTTTAATCACAGCACAGGCTGGAGGGTAAGGGAACAATAAAAAGAACATTATCATCAAGTTACCTTGCTCATTTTGAAGTGCTTTATTTTTTGATAGTCTGCAAGGGTTTGGTTGCAGTACAGATGCTGGTTCAGACTCTCCATGTCCTGTCCTTATTTTCTTCCTATTTGGTACATGGCCACTGGCAACCTAACAACATATTTCAAACTTACTATTTCCCAAAACTTAAATATTATAGTTCTAAGGAGAAGAAAAAAAAGTCAGAAAAGCATACCTTCACATCATCAAAAAGTTCCTCTGTCTCTGCAGAACTTGGCAATGGTACAATTTTGAAGGGAGGAACCATTTCTCTCATTTGCATCTGCTTTTTCTTATCTGGGTATGTTTTTCCCAGCATTGCCTCTTGTACATAGGATCCCTCTTGTAAATTTCTGCCAAACAAACAGTTCTCATTGCTGGCATTCGGAATGGATGAGGAACCTTCAGGCATGGGCTTCCCTAGGTGTGAAAAAATGTCATGCAGAGTCGCCTGTTTCAGTCTATTTTTACAGGTGTCTTCGGTTCCTTGTTTTTTCTCTTGACAACCAACTCCAGAGAAGCGATCAGACAGATCCAAGGGCTTATCAACTGTATGCTCCCCATTGACATGATGAACATCTGATTGAAGGGGCACAGAGTTCTCTTTGTTGAAGGATGTTTTTTCGCAGCTAACTGCATGCTCATCATCAGTTTTCTTCCTCTTAGCACACTTGCCTTCCACCTGCTTCTGGTGTAAGATAAGGCAATTACCCCTGATCACCTCATTCTTAGCTGCACAAGTGTTTCCAACACAGGTCACAACCTCATTATTATTCTTTTTCATAACCATTTGCCTATTCATAGAGGCCAGGCTGATAATAGAGTTGATTTCTGTTCCAAGATTCAGTGGTGCAACAAAAGCAACATCTTCAGATTTTGATCTACTTTTATGAGATCTGGAACTAGAAGGATTGTTGAAGAGGTTGCTTTTGAGATTAGGCTTCAATCCTGAATCTAAAATATAGGGGGCATGACTTGTAATTGAGTTGTTCTTCACATTACTAGAAGCTCCAAAAACAGGAGAAGCTACTCGAGAATCCCAGTCAACGTGTGGTGGAGTGTTCTGAGATGGCTCTGAAAGACTGAATACAATGAAAGACAAAATTATTTTTTCTGGTGCACACAGGGGGCTGAGAGGAGAAAACAGGATACACAAAAGTTACAAGTTTCCTATCAGTGATCTGCTTTGAAGCTGTCAGAGTTGCTAGTATTAACTGAAACAGAAAGAAAAAGGAAAAGGAAATTTTTGGTCTAGAAGCAAGTATTGCTGCACTTAGAGCTGTAAAAGGCAAACAAATTGCAGACTCTGTCCTTCCTTTTAGCATGGTGTGAAACGCTGTTCCACATTCAACTGGGAACCAAGGACAGAATTAAGCCTACCTAGGAATCTCTTCTACCAAAGGACTCCCTTTCAACACAGTTACTTGGAAAAAAGTGAGAATGGTTGTGATAGCAGTCTATCTATATCCTTGTACAGATCTTATAACCATGACAGAAGACTCTCAAAGCTTCTGCAAGTAATGGAAAAATATGCAAGCTTCTTTCAGGTATGATGTTTTTTTTACATGTCATCAATAAAACATACATTTAAGATGACAAATAGGGACAAAAAATGTTTTCTATTTAGACCACAACATCCTGAGGAGAGTGGGAAAGGTGACTTGTCATGGTATGACATCTAGTTAGCAGAAAGGTTTTGTAATAAGTTTCCTACCTCCACTCCAGGCCTCTTACTCCCAGGCTTACAGGCCTCAGAAGACACCTCACAATAACAAGAGGTCAGTGAGTGAGGGAATATGTACATAGAAAGGCTGATTTGCAAGTCTGAGAATGAACTCTATCAGTTCCTTTGCTTCTAATGTCATTTACTTGAAAGAAGCCTGTACAATATGAAAATACTTATTTCCATGTCTGTACCTTCAAAGCAAACTGCTATAAGGCTTTAAATTCTACTGAACCCAGAACTTCATATAAGCCTGCTTAAAACAGTATTATTAGAACCAAGTGGAAACACACCCTAAATTGTTGTCATCATTTCTTGATTCAGAAACTGGATGTTTTCTTGAGTCTTCACACTGCATGCTCTCTGGGGCCTGGCTCATAACAGTATTAGTGCGGGGAGGACTCAGTACACTTTGGGACTCCTTGCAAGTGGTGAAGGAAAACAAAGAAAGGAAGTGTGAGAAGCTATTAGAATTAGAAATATGTTAGGTGTGCGCACAAACACCATGAAAACCCATTCAAATTGAACCATTCAAAACTCTGTAAAATAATAAAAGTTAAACATTAACTGAAATTTTGACCAACTTTACAGAAATCTTAGAGATATTAAAAAAAAAAAAAAAAAAAATCAAATACAGACACAAAACCCCCTCAGTCTGCATACCATCATTTTCACTGTAGTTACTAATCAAGTAATCGCACCTGAGTCACCAAACAGTCTCACTACCAAATAATCTTTTTTAGTGTGTTATACTCAATTATTGCACTAAGGGAGTTGGGCAGACCAAAGGATTTAGTCCACTGTCTTAGTTAAACTTGAAAGTTGTACACACAACAGGAACTGCACCCCTACCCTCCTCCCCAATCCCCATACACATCAGCATAGTTATCTCTCTGCCTGCTAGAGCAATTCTGTAATGAGTAAGCAAAAGCAAACCAAAGCGAGCTTAGTGCAACTACGAGTACTTTTGCAAAATTATAAGGCAAAAGAGAAAAATACTGGGTTTGAAAAGAACTGTCATAAAAGCTGATTAGGTAAGAAATTTGGGAATACTACTTACAGATTCCTCTTGAACAGCAAGTCCAATTGTTTCTGCGACAACTGCAGCCAAGTTAAAAGATGGCTTTGGAATGGGATAGCCTCCCATCCTTGGTTTATCTTTATGAGTAGAAAGAAGTTCACAGTAAGTCACATGAACATTATAGTATCTTACCCAACTTGCACAGATGATACTAACACAGAACTAAAAGGATCACAAATCTAGTAATTATGTAAATAGTTTGACTTGCGTCAGATAAAAATTGAACCTAAAGTCGGAAGTTGAGAAGGGGGGCAAAAGAAGAATTTCTAATGAAAGCAAACTGCTATTTCATCAGAGAAATATGTTTCCAAGTTGTATACAGCTCCCCAGACTAAAAATACAAAGACAAGTCAATGTAAAAGTTGCTTTTCAAACTCCCAGGGCATGAATAGTCTGAGAAAAGCAAGTAGAACAATGATGATGTATATTTGTAGTAAAATGCTTGTGATGCATATTTTCTAAGTGACAGTCAGAATTATTATTACTCTGTTTTTACTAGGAAAACAAATAGATGAGTTTCCCTTCTTTCAGGGGTTTAACATTATTTCAGCTCATTAAACCAGGGCAAGTTACTATGATAGGATGAATGTACAAGAACCATAACCCTGACTTCCACCAATTATTCTAAAATGCTGATTCTTGCAGTCATTTATAGTTAAACACATGACAGAAAAAGAAATCAGGGACACAAAAAGTTCTTGTCAAAGAACCCTTTATGCACTCGTACCAATTCACAAAAAATGAAGTAATAAATAGTAGCATTTCTAAACATTACATATTCATGTCAGACAGCAAGTGCAATTCTTAAAATATTTTCTCTCCTGTACAGTTGGAAAATCAAATGTAAGACAATTGGATAAGTCACCTAACATATCTGCAGTAAGAGCTGCACTGAGCTTCTCTGTTTTTTGACTCTCAGGCCTCATGCTATGCCACCAGATTACGTATCTAGTGGCATACACAGAGGCACTACAAGTTGGGCATTTCAACAGCAATTTTGTAATTAACCCCAAAATCCTTATTCTAGCTCCTCTGTTGAAATAGATGAACCCACAGTTTTACAACATTTTTGCCTTATTTTGAATGGAACTGAAACTAAATCTACTAATACACTTACTTGGTATAGGGGACAGTTCTGCATCACAGGTGTCTGCCACAAGTATCTCTTCTCTGTGGGGACTGTTCACTTGTGTGGAATACAGTGGATTTTTTCCAGTCGCTAGAAGATGCAGAAACATTTTCACATGGTGAAAACTAGGTATCTTGTTGTGATAATTTCATGTAGATACAGACCATGATATTGATCTTAAAAGCACCTGATATGCCAGTAGATCCAGCAATTAAGCCACATCCATTTGTTTTTATTCTGAGGTATCACTATATGACAAATTAGTCATAAATATTACATATTAATCCTTTCTCTCACAAGCATAAGCCCAGTCAGCCATGAAACAACACTGACACATAGTTACATCACTTTCTGTAATGACCACATAAAAAGTATGCATTCAATCTATATTTGTCCTGTTAATCTGGCAACAAATCTATTATAGGTAAACCACCCAAGGGAATAAATTTATGCATCAACCAAGGTAATGAAAAGGTGAGAAACCTGAGATTTGAATCATGACTAATTCTGTGTCATGTTGTCTTTTCTATCTGGACACCAAGAGCTTCCCACAGCCATTATATGTGAATAGTATTTACACCATTTCTTACATATTTAACTTCAGTTTCATTTAGTAGCTGAATTTTTTATTTTTTCTAGAAAATGGAGAGAAGTAGGTATGTTTAGAAAAGAGAAACTATTTATAGCACTAAGGTTACATATACAAAATAAAAAGCATAAATAACAAACCCACTCCCTTCATCCCACAGTTCTATTTTTATTTTTGGACTGAGGCTTTTAGTCAAGACTCATATTTAGGTATAATTATATATTATTTAAAACACTTTTCTGGTTTTTAATTCCACAAGTTAACAGATTAAAAGCATTTGAATTATTTATCATCTTTCTTGTCTATCTTTAAAATATAAGCACAAGCCCCCTTGTTTCACAAAAAAAAGTCTCTATATTTGAGAGAGGATAAATTTTGGAAATGAAGGGTGCACAATACTTCTGGACTTTGACACAAAACAAATGCAAGCGTATCAGTAATAGCAAAAGAATGATCACGTGGCTGTTAGAACTAGGCATCCATCAGTTTCAGCAGCATTACTTGCATTGCAGAATAATTGCTGAATGTGGGAGAACATATTACTCTCCACTAGGTGGTGACAGAGCAGCACACACAGTCAAACCCAAGTTTGCATTTACAGGAGAGATACGAGTTGGAAAAATATTACCTTTGCAATCAGATTTATACATCATCTTTTTCTGTAGCCCTTAAAAAAAGTATTACTAAAATTAATTAAAAAATATAAAATACAGTACTCATACCACTGTTGCTTTCTGCAAGTTCCAAGTCTGAGTGTGCATGTTCTGTGTATCGGATGTGCCTATTCTCTCTTTTTCTTCTCATACGATTAACCACAGACAATGAAGAAGTCAGAACTGGAGAATCTGGAATGACTCCTTCTTCTAATTCCACTTCTTGCTGTTTTTGCTCCCTAGAGACCAAATTGGGTGGTCAAATAAAACCTGAAGTCAGCAAGATGAAGAGCTTTCATCTCGGGGAGCAGGCTAATCATATGGTTCAAGTAAAAAAACAATTTAGAAAATACAGCCATCTCAGTAATATCAAAGACTAAAAAAGTACTAGAACCCAGGTTTTAGATACATTAAACAACAAATTCACAATTGCCCCATCATGCCCAAGAACAGCATACAACCTCCTACCTCTTCACATTTTAAGCTAACATTTAAAGACTGCACTATGGAAGACTTTTTCCCAGGAAGAAACTAGGAATTGTAGAATTTCTAGCTTGTCCTCAGAAGCTTGTGCTACTTGAATGAAAGAATGCTGAAATGGGTGAGCTAGTGTTTCTCTCCCTGTATGGAAGTTCATGCATATCCCAAGAATATTAACTGTCTTAAATACAAAAGCTTTTTATCAATTTTACATAGTAATGAACAGCACTACATTTAGAGTAATCCTCCAGAACATTGGCTATTATCCCTTGCCTCACAGAGGCCTTTAGAGAGGAGTGTAAAAAGCAATACAAACCACATAAAGAGTAACATAAAACATGAGTTATGAAGTTTATTTTCTGTCATGCTGTCAGCTCTAACAGCATCTTGCAGTCAGTATATAAAAGTTCGCGTACCAAGGAACTATGTCTTTGCTCTCCAAAAGATCTATCTAGACATAACAAGGAAGCAACAACAGAAAGGCACTAATTTCAGCTCCTGTAACATAAATACAAGTATTTTTAGTACTTAATAAGGGCATTGCTACCTGCTGTATTGAGATGGTAGTGAGAAATAGAAGTTGCAATAAAAGGAAAACCACAAGGAAATCTAACTTGGCTTGCTCGGTCATCTTTCTGCAGTAACACTTTTCCTTATGACCCTCAAGAGAAAACTTAGACTAAAAGACCATTTCCTAACTACAAAGAGAAGGATGTAAGGTTTTGATCTAAGCGAAGAGAAAGAAATGCAGATATATTTCTGCTTGCACTGAAATGAACCGCAAGATCTTATATAAAATAAGTTAATGGAAAACTGTAGAAAGCTGCCTGGCTTGAGAGAAAAGAGCATTTTTGCAATTGGGCTTTTTGTCATGACTAATTTTGAACACTCAATGACAAACACTGATGCACTGCTGTTCTGAAGTCTTGATGAATTCTACTGTGTCATTTTACAATTCCTCTCTCCTAACATATTTACAAAAGAAGCACCAAAATCCAGCATCATCTATGAACAACACCTTAAGAAACAGATCAAAACAGACAGCAAACTAATATATTTATTCAGTTACTTTGTAAATTTATACATACATCATATAGATACAAAAAAATAAATGTTTCCATGATTCAGAATTTATCTGAAACTTAATGTTTCCACTCATGGATAATGAAATCCTTATCTGATAAAGAACCAGATAATTCAATTCTTCTAAAATTTCACAGAAATCCATTTTATAGAGGATTCTATAAAATTATGCATTGGGAAGAACACAGGAATTTGTTACTATTTGGTACTATAAAAAAAGAGTACTCATAAGGTCATGAAATATGTTAAATCTGAGAAGATTAAATGCATAAAGAAAAAGAAAGGATTATTAAGGTGCAAACAAGAAATACAGAGGAATAGAACCACAGTCATTTTGAACAAAACTCTCAGCTGTTTTACTCCTCTATCAAAACTTTTCAAAAAAGACAAGTAAAGATAACATGCAGACAAAGCCTGACAGATCAAGTCCACACATCCTGTCCCATTCCTCCCATGCACATACACAACTTGTTCACAGATTGTTAATACTCAGGTAAGATGATGCGAAACCATAGGTATACAAGAAAGAATGCCTTGCACAGTGCACCATATAAGCACATTAACCACACCACTATTTGGCATATTCTTGCTATCATATCAGATTACAATTTGACACTCAATTTGTAGCTCATTATTTTTTATGGTTCTCTTTTGAAACTTACTTTTTCTTTTGAAAAAAAAATTATTTAAAAATTTTATTACAAGATCCTGATATTTTTTTGCCTAGCTGTAAAACTACTTTTCAAAAGTCTTAATAGAGGAGAAAGGAATTGGTAAAAAAAAAAAAAAAAAAAAAAAATCAACAGAGGAATAGAAGAATGAGACATAATGCTTTGCTATGCACTGTGACCAAAACCATCTCAAACAATCATGAAGTCAAACTGAATTTCTATGACAAATTTCTCTCCGTTTAAACAAAGATACACAGTTAAAAGAAAGCATAAAAATCTGAAAAATACAAAGCTGTAAGTTTTATGTTGTTGTAATGGCAGCAGACTATCTTTTCACAATCTATTAAAAAGAAGAAAATCAAGTTTTTAAGATATTTATATTCCCAGTCAATACTACTGAGGAATGGAGGGAGGAAGGGGAATATCCAAAAAACCCTCAAAACTTACTCCAGTTCCTTCTGTAACTGCTGGAATTGTTCAGTTATTTTTTTATTTTCATCCTGTAAGTTGTTTTTTTCATTCACTGCAATTTGTATTGAAAAAAAGAGGGAAAAAAAAAAATCAACACATACATGTTAACATGGTATATATCACACCTAATTTTGTCAGGTCCTTTAAGGAAACAGAACCAATTCTGTAACATCATGCCATACACCCTGCCTGTGGTTTACCATAATTAATTTTCAAGCTAGTCATTAAAAACGTTGTAAAATAATGTGCTGGAAAACATAAAAGTGTCACAGTTACTAGATCCTAATACTAGTTCTGCACCATAATTTGTTATTTTGTCAGAGTGTGTTGTAAAGATTAATTAATTGCTCACTCAGCTCCACCGAAAAAACTGTTTCCTTAGGTTGAAGACAGCCTACATAGTATAAAGTATCCAGAATTTTGTTTTAGCCACTGCAGCAACCAGACAGTTGGAGAGAACAAGGAAAACAAAAAAAAGTAATTTCTTAGAAATCAGTTGAATGTTTTGCAATTTAAGAGAGACTAGTCAGATTTTTTTCTACTTTACTTTTCTTAATTTCCAATTTGTTCAGCCAAATTTCACACAAGCTTACTTCACCATATTTAGCCTTTCTATCACATTGTCTCAAACTAACACAATAGCTCCCAACTTCTCTGTTCACTTCTATTTTTCTTCTCTTGTTTTCTTTTTTCCCTCTGGATTATTCTTGACTGACCATTTTTGCTGATTGCAGGAAACACAACTGTCATATAGATCTTAAGCCTAACCCATGGAAGGCTAAAGCTCTATCAGAGAGTGATCACAATTTGTACCTGCTTGTTGTTAATCATTAAGCTCAAAGATTCAGAGTATTTTTACTTAAATATCCTATATTAAAAGGCCTTGAAAAAATGATGCATTTTGTATTGGTAAAGAAACTAATATTTGTACAGTTTAAGAAAGCACTGAAAAGCTACTTTGTGCACCTGGCATTTCCCATATTTGAGCTCTAGCTGAATGTCTGCTTGTTCTTGTTCAAGCAAGACAACTAAATGATACAAAATAATTAATCAATGGTAAAAATACCATTAATATTTTAAAATTCTGCCCTATATCATTAAGCACTTTATACAATCAATCCCAATCTTTCCAAACCCCTTTATAAAGGGATTTGTTGTGTCCTGCCTTCATATCACCTACAGCAAACAGATTTATTTTTTTTCCTGTCTCATACATACTTCCTGATTTCAAAATGAGGTGGCTACAAGGAGCCTGGTGTAAAGCAACTCTTTTGTGGCTTCAGAAGTTTATGTGAAAGGTATAGGCTTACTGCAGTTAAACTCCAAGACCAACTACAAGATCCTAGCTGGACCTCAGTAACTTTTGTTACTGTTTTCAGTTATTTCTGAAGTCAGGGTTGCCTTAGGAAAGCTGGCAACCAGTCATTCTCTGCCTTAGCCCTAGAATAAACAGAAGCAGCCACATTTCATCTAAAGTAGCCACTTTACACTGTAAGATTTTTCAGTTCACTTTCAGTATCAACACTTCAATCTAAGACAGTGAATCAAATGACTAGCAATTGGTGTGTTGAATATTTTCAGGCTTTAGATTTAAGTATCCCCCATACATAAATTCTATCAAATTACAGGAATTCATGAAGAACTAGTTTACAAAATAGTGTGTTTTGCCTTAAGACTTGTGGATAAAACTCACTAAGTTCAGTGATAAGTTTAAGATTCTGCTGCCGGATATTTTCAAACTCTTGCTGCTTCTTTCTCATATGTTCTTCAGTTACAGCACAACGATCACATAATCCCGCTCTTAACCTACAATAAAATTAAGAAGAAAAGAGTCCCTCTGTTAAGAAAATACTGCCATGTATGAAGCATATCCACACTTATCTAGCCTTTTGAAAAATGAATCCCAAAAAATTTCTGACAATGATGCAGAATACTGCAAAGTATTGTGGCTTTGTGTGTTGACATAGTAGTATTTTGAGATTTCAGAATGACCTAATACTACATGCTCCAGTGTTCACACATATGGCTGTAGGTACTGAATACTTCTCAAGCAACATGTGTTCTTACTTAATAAAGTGGAGCTCACTACACCTTGCCACTGAAAGCCTTTGTGATATGTCCTACTAAGAACACTGTGAGATATAAACTATTATTCATTATTAATTCAAGCAAATAATTTCAATAAGCATAATTGCTACTGCATCCAAGGTAGGTGTATCTTTACCATTAAACAAAGCAATCAAATAAAAGGGACAAATAGTAAGTTTACATTGTAACAGATACTAAGCAAATACAAAATCCTTTATCTAGACAGCAATGATTAGAAGTGGATACAGAAGTTCATGTGAGGCATTGCCTCTGCCATTTCTAATAGTTTAGATCAGTTGTTTAAAGCATGTCTGCTATCAAGAAAGGACTTGCTATGGGTCACCCCATCTTGACACATTCTTTTCCAAGTGATAACTGAAGTGTATTTCTGGTACACATCAAAAAGCTAGCAGTATTACCAAAGTGAAAATCAGATTCTCTTTTGCCTGACAAATAAGAGCTCAATTAGTTAAGAGTTCTGTGTTGCTGTTGTTAGCAAATGAAGTATAAAATAAATAAATAACTACATGAAACAAACCAAAACTCACCAAAACTCACATTTCCAATTCCACAGTTAACACTAGAAGTTAAAGCCATCCTGGTTTATGCGTATTTTAGCATTGTGGAATTGTGGAAAGAGTAAAATACTGAAATGCCTTGTCATATTAATCTGACTGTATAATAAACACATTATCATCTCCTTGTATTAAACCACTTTAAATGCTCTTTTAGTTTTCCACAATGCAAATACTTCATCTGCTAAGGGATTTAAAAAGTCCATTCACTCTGCAAATGTCTCTCTGCCCCTGTGGTGTGAAAGTTTATTACCTGCAGAGTTACAAA
This sequence comes from Forpus xanthops, assembly GCA_032466535.1. NCBI lineage: Eukaryota > Metazoa > Chordata > Aves > Psittaciformes > Psittacidae > Forpus > Forpus xanthops. The sequence goes on along the minus strand of JASSUY010031888.1, from coordinate 32,200 downwards.
TTTATCCCTAATGCCTTTCACAGAAAAACAGAATTCAAAGCAAACTTTGAGTATCATGGCTCTAAAATTTAAAATAACACAGGCATGTGGGAAAATAACTTACAATGTAATGGCCTCTTTTTCCCACAAAGCTTCTGAGAGCCTATTAGTAGCAAATTCAACATACACTTTCTAAAATAAGTATAATTTTTTAAAGACGAAAAAAATGCACTGTAATTTCACATCTATTGATTTTGCGTTGCTATACCAGATTAAACAGGAACACACAAGAGAAAGGCAGACTGTCAAAAAGTGATCAGAATGCCTAAGTCCAAAAGAAGGCAAAAGACAGAACCTGAGATTAAATTATGTAGAACAGACAACTGGTAAAAAAGACCCCCTCATATCTGAAAGATTTCATAGTGATATCCCTAGTTATTTCCAGAGCTTGGAACTATATAATATTTACAGAATTCTGTGCTTTGTTCTACATCTCATGCCATTTTGATTGTATTGGAAAGGGTCTGGTTTACTAAAAAACAAAACCAAAACAACAAAACCACCACCAAAACAGAAAGAGACAAACAAAACAATAAAAATAAACCACCCAACTTACAGAGTAGCCCTGGATACTTTGCAAAAGCAAACCACAACAAATGCAAAAGCTAAAAGGCACTACCTCACCTGTCTTCTAAAACCTTGATAGTGTCATGAAGTGCTTTTTGCTGTTCTCTGAGCTGTTGGTTCTTAGTATAAAACTCTTCAAGCCTCTCTGCATCCCTAAAATCAAACAGAGAAAAAAAATAGTTCAAGCTTTAAATTACAGATATTAGTTTTGCAATACAGAATTCTATCTAGCATGTTTCTTTCTTATTCTTGCGAAATGTGGTTATTGTAAGCACAAACACTAAGTTGAAGATAAACTAAGAAAGTGCTTCTGATTAATGGTAGTTTAGAAATGTTCTGAGTTAGGAAAGCAGCAGCTAGTTTCTAATTTGTCTGAGCTTCTGTTGATAAATTTGATTTTTCTGAGGACAAAAATTAGGTTGATGACACTCAGGACATAAAAGCTAACAGTATTCAAGCAACAACTCCAGGGAACTTAAGATCAAGCACTTTTCTTATTTTACTGTGTTGCAGAATTGTTGGGAAGCTAACTGGGGGCTTTCACCATCTGGTTGTTTTGACCTTGACTTAGCAGTGAGCGAATCATGCAGTGTGGCAAACCACAGTAGGTTTGTAAAGCTCACAGGAAATTAGGGGTTTAGTTCTTCAAGAAACAATTCTCAAGAGCCCACAGAACGTGGATTCCCATAATATGAATATAGAGAACTTTCTTTCCAAGAACCTCAGAAAAAGAAGGTATTGAATAAAGTACTTTCTCTAAAAGCCAGGACTATTCAATTAATGAAGAACATTTCATCTTCAAAAGAGCCAAGGAAAAAGCAGCAACATTAACTTCTCAATTTTAGCTCCTCTTCACTTTAATTATCAGATCATACCACCACTTGAAGTTAGAAAGAAGGTATGAGCAACAAGAACACAATTTTTTTCTGTGAAGAAATTAACTTTCAGTAAAAGTTAAACAGCTGAATCTCTGTAACATGACTGACTAATATCAGAAAATCAGTTCTCAGCTCTTCCTTTTACCATGGGACCCTTTGTATATTCCATGAAAGCAAGTGTTTGTTTTTAGTGTGCCTGTGATGGATAATTTGAGGAAGCCACAAAATTGGCTCACAAAAAGCTAAGGACACACACAACAGGAAACAAAAACACATTTACTAATTTGCTGATACAATTCTTTTACACAGACATATTTTTAAGTTGGCACTATTCCTTTAAGATACATTAAATAAAACACTTTTTCATATTACTCGCATATACACTAATACAAGAAATTAATGATCATAGGTCATAAAGCGAATGGGACAGCTGGAAGCCTCCAGTGTACAATCAGACATATAATTCTGAAATTTAAGTAAAGATATTTTATTTTTCTATACTGCCACCCAGACGAATACTGTCCTTTTCAGCTACATATGCAACATATAAAACAATTGCATGCGAACAGCATCAGGGACTATTAAGGACTTGTGCTTTCACTTGGGGAGGACAGCGTTAAACTAACTTAATTCATTAACCAAGTACATCCAGATTTGAAGTTTGACTAAAGCAGCCTGTATTTCTCTGATGCTTATGGTATTAAAAAAATTAAAAAAAAAAAACCCAAACAACAAAACTTTTTTCTTTTTTCAGTTTATATAACTTACAGAAGGCAGAAAATACCAAATTTTAAACTATTTTCTCCAGCTACCTTTAAGACATTCAATGGCATTGAGCTATTTGTAAACAAATAAATAAATACATAAACATAGGCTAATACTCCATGCCTTCCACCTATCCCCCACTCCCATCAGTGCACTTGATAAACATGATAGACATTTCTGGCTAAGAAGGCACTGCACATAATGAACAGTCTCTGACCTAGCATTTACAAGTCATTAGCTCCACTGCTGAAGTGGGATACAAAATAAGGCGCTCATTGTCAGCTGATTACCAGGTCTGAAATACTAAACCTCAGGTATTCTGGTGCTCCAAGGAGAACAAGATCTCCTATGTAACAGTATTGTATCAACAAAGTGGCAATTGTAGAAAGATTCCAGCAGTAATTAAGCCATTTGGTATGTGTTCTGTGACATCACCAGTAATATTCATCATCTAGAACATTAACTGATCAATTTAAGATTTCAGAAATTGAAGCAATTCACAATACACCAAGTTAACACCAGCAGCAAAAGATTTCATCCTTTTTGTACATCTGAAGGAATAATCCATAAAACCTTAACTGATTTTACAAGAATTACGGTTTGTTTAATAAATTAGATCATTAGGGTGAGTACTTACAAGCATCTTTCCTTTTTCAACTTAGATATTTTCATTTGTAAGCCTGAAAAGCAGAAGAAAATACATGATAAAGAATTCTGATTAAAAAAAAAAATAATAATTGTAATGAAATAAAACAACTCTCCTTTTGCCAATGTCATCTGCAAAAGAGAAAGAAAATGGCTCATTCTGGATTTCTTGAGCATGTTCTACAGGGTCCTGAAAACAAATACAGCTATTATAATCTCTAGGAAGTAGAGACTTCTTAAACAAACACGCAGATTCCCACTTAAACAGGTATAAAACCACCTTTGTAAAAAAAACCACACATAAATACCAGGCACTGTCAATATATTTTCATTGAGTATGACTATATAAGTAGCATAAAGTGTTCTGTGTACACATAAACGTGTAACGCTACACTTGAAATGTAGCACCCAACCACTGAACTGAAAGATGTATTACAATGTATACACATAAGGGAAACATTACAAAATGCATGGTTGGAGGCTTTAAAACACAAAAGGCTAACATAATCTTGGAGGTGCGCTAGTAGACCCTCTCAGCAAAAGCTGCTTTGGAACATTTTAGGGTGATATTTCATCTGTGGCCTTTCTCCCACTACAGCCCACACACTCATAAACATCTGTTCTATGCGGAACTAGAAAGGTTTGCAAATACAACTGATGCTCTTGACAAGAGTGGCTCGCTGAGCCCAGGGGCTAGACAGCAGCCCAGCCAATCTGCCTGCATGGTTTTGGGTGCATGCATATGTGTGCAGAGGCAGGAAGATAAAGGTGCTTTAAGTACAGCACAGCTTAACAAGTGGGATGAAGTGCTATGAAATTTATGTGATACTATCCCTACAGAGGATAGCCATTCCTATTCTAAATAAATGGTCAGAAGCGATCAGACTCCAATGGTATAACATCTTCTTAAGTACAAACACAATAGAAATTTCAGTATGATATAGGAAAGTAATGTAACTTTTTCCACAAGGCCATATTTTCTTCAAACTATGGAAAAGTTGTAACCAACTTCAGGTTGAACATTCAAGTGTCTTGTAAAAGCATAAACTTGTGAAACAAAAGTATTTTTAAAGAAAACTTCTGACAATTTTGAATTTAAACCAAAACACATACCCGTACTATACCTTACAATAGAAAATGTAGGTTAAGGCAGCTAACACACTTTTTTTCTTTTCCCAGTAACTCTCAAGTGGGAACAGCTCAAAGGGGAAAAACAGTTTCTGGAGAAGGTTCACTCTTCAGGCTACTTACAGCATAACAGTCAGACCGACCAGAGCCTCAGTGAATCTATGCCACAGACAAGGTGCCAGTGAGACAATGAGATAAAAATGCACAGAGACTACTTAAAAAAAAAAAAATCCAACAAAACAGTTCTAAAGAAATATAGCAAGATTTCTTTTATCTCTTCAGTATTCAACACCTGTGAGATGCTGTGTTCTATCATGCAGATCAGCATAGAAAGAGGGTTTATTTTTCTTAAGTAGCTGCTATTCATCAAGTCAATTAGGCATCTGCAATTATAACCCCTATAAAGCGTGCTTTAATGCTGCTCCACACCCATCGGAAGGAATGAAGCTGCACAACAATGCATCTCCTGTATGAACAGGTAGTCTGTTCAGCAAGTATTTAGGCTTGTAATATTGGCAACCTGAGCCACAAATTGAAGAGGCAGAGCTCAAAAGGCCCAGTACTGTGCTACAGGTAACACTATCTCACCTCTCACCTGAATTTAGGAGGAACGAAAGTAGTTACTTAAAGGTTGCCTTTTTTTTTTTTTTTTAATTCAAATGACTGCAATGAGAAGGCAGGAAACCAGTTTGCTACATTTAACCTAGAGCATTGAATTTCTACATCAGGTGTAATCTCTGTTTTCTGCTTTTCCAGAGCACAGGGAGGTTTTAAGCATATTTATTTAAAGAGCTTAGCTTTTTCAGGTTTCCTTATTGAACACACTAGTGAGCATATAAACTTACGTGGAACTACACTATGTACATTCCCAATTCAATTTTATATTTTACACAGTATTTCTATGGAACAGATAAGCTGCAGACTATACAAATCTACTTCACATAAAGCTTTTAAGTGCTTCAGTAAATGACACATTGTCCCCATTATATTAATGTAGACTTTCAAGCTATCATTGGGCAGATTAATTATACACACAAAACTTTTATGAAACTTGCAACTTGATTAGACTATGTACCTGTAATATTTCAATTAATGGCTATGACAATTTCCATTCTGATAGTGCATTTAATGTATTTAAAAATCTTTCTTAAAACTGACAGTGCCTAGGAAACTGCAGTGTCTTCACAGCTGAAGTTTTCTCGGAACGGGTTGGACAACCTTCTGCCAGCAATGACACAGACATAATCCTTCCTTAAGGGTATATGGATGGACTAGATGACCTCCTAAGATCCCTTCCAGCCTTGTTTTCTATAATTATTTATTTTCGAGGAACTTCCAGCCATTTCCTTTCCTATAGCAATTTATCAATGAGATTGCATTCCTCAACTTTTTCTGCTTCTATGACTAGAGGTTTTTCCCTATTGATAACCTCTGCTCTTCAGAGGAAAGAAATTACTGGAAAAAAATAGGCTTTTCTTGTACATAAAACTCTCCTCATGTTTCTATGCTGAAATACATTTTAGTATAGAGCTTCAGACTTGAATTCATCCTCAGGAACCATGTTGGTAAGACACACCTGCAAGAAGTATCCATATAATTATTTTGAGTAGAAATTAGTCACTTTATAAACACCATTATTAAATTCCTTGCTAATTTATAAGCACTATGCAAGTATCTAACACAACTGACAGCTAGAAAATAAGAGTAAATACAGTTTTAATAACTACTGTTCTGAGTTGCTGAGGACTTCTAAACTCACGAAAAGCCAACTGGCATTAACCATGCCCAACATCTTTGGAAATCCTACCAATCATATTAAAAGAATAAGCAGCTGGGTTTGTCTAGTTAACATGGTAGAAAAATACATACTCTGCAAGACAGTAATATAAAGATTCTATCAAATCCATTTCAAACTCTACGAGTTTGAAGTATTCTCTAGTCTATATTCGAGAGATCTATAAATACTATAACTTGTATAAAATGACTCTCAATTTCAAGTTCATGTGTTATAGATCCTACTTTTTATGGATTTATAATACATAATTAGAATTCCATCATCACAGTGTTCAGAACACTGTGCATTGTACATGCAAAAAGCTTGTACTCCAACTAACTTTCCCTTAATCCACCTTCCACCATCTTTAAAATAAATTTTGCTGACATTTAGATTAGAAACTCATGAGTCAATTTTAATTCTTATTTATAGACTTCAGAAACAAGCAAAGTCCAGGCAAGCCTGTGTTTGATGTTTCTAAAATATCTCAGAGTACCATTTTCTATAAGAGGATCCCCACCTTTTGAAAAAATTAACTATCCTTCAGGCATGTCTTTGATGTTATCATGGAAGACCTAATTTTACCTAACATAGTGCGGGACATACTGACAAAGGGCTAGGCATGAAAAAGATTGCCTAGTGGCAAAATTATATGGCCACACCCAGAATGCATTCTAAAGAGTATCTTCACTTGCATAATGAAAACCAAAACTTAAAAAATCACGTGCTGCACATCCCAAGAAACTAGAGAAGGGGTCACTTAACATTACCCTCTATATTAGAGCTTTTTGCCTGTTCAGTTTTTGTTGTTCAGACATGCCACAGATTGCCAGATCCCATTCTGTCAGTACTTCCACATTTATCCGCAGTTGACATCACACCCATTCTGAAAAGAACCACCAAGAATTAAATAAAAAGAAAAAACAAAGTAATAAAAAATAAGATTCTTAAGTTTCGGGACACAATATAAAATTGTATTTAAAGTCTTTATGTCTACTTTTTTTCTCTATGTAACAAAATGCTACTCTCTGGTACATTTTCCCTTTCAGTTGCCAAACTGAAACATTTTTTGTTTGGTTGGCTTTTGGTTTAAGTTACTAACACAAAGTGTCAAGACCCAATGTTGCAAATTGCTGAATCAAGACTTTCAATGGGAGGTATGAAACATCTATATATTACAAAATGCATGTCTGTCGTCTGTCTCCCGTCCCGTCCCCCCCCCCGCTTTTGAAATTAAGACGGGATATTATATCTAGACCTAAATGGACAAACCTTGAACTGTTTTGAGGCAGGTGGGAACAAAGAAGGCCACTGGAATGGTCTAGCTACAAAGTTCCACTTGCATGACTAAGGCTCTGAATTCGCAAAACTCACCTGCTTTTATCCCAACCTAATATAAATTATTTCATACATAAGGATATGTAATTTTCAGTCAAATACTGTTCTAATTTCATCCAAAAGAATGGATCATGTAACTTAATATCAGCAGAACAAAATGTTAACTTGTTACGATGGTTTTAGAGCAAAACATTTAATGAACACTGCTTATAAAACAATAAGGATACACACATGCAGCATATAATTCATCTTTGAGCATTAATTTCTTGCACTGATGAAGAATAAACAGACATTAACCGTCAATTCATAGTAAAACTAAAATCACAGGTTATAAAATACAATGAAAGAATAAGCAACTATTACAACTTCGGTTGAGAAAAATTTAGAACACTAAAAACTGAAGAAAATACTTTTCACTTCAGTAATATTAACCCACAATGGTATCTTGAGTAGGTTAGGGAAAATCAACAATGCAAACCACTTTAATGCATCTGAAGTAACTAAACCTAAATGCAAAAGAAAAAAATAAATCCACTGAATAACTTGATTTGGAAACTTTGAATCATAATTAATTTGAGAAGCATTTAAATATTTCCTAAGCAAACACAGATCACATGTAACATTGTGCTACTTTTTCTTCACTGACCTGTATCATGAGCTAAGCCCAGCCAGTAACTCAGAACCAGGCAGCTGCTCATTCATTCCTGAGCCCAGGACAACCTAGCAAATATCATTTATAATAGTTGATAGTTTAAACTAATTCCATTAAGCCAGGTTTAGTTGGTAAATCTGTAAGAACTGTTTGCAATCATCCAGTCCAACTTTCCACATAACATAAGACATTAAAAATCTATTTAGTACTCTAGTTTGAAGTTTTCCTGTGGTAAGAGAGAGCCTTTTTTGAACCCAAACATTAACAACTTACCTTGTACTTCTTTATCATGACATTCCTTCAGTTTGGACCATAATTCCTTGAAGAAATCTCCTGTTGGTTCTGCAGAACTAGGGCTCCCACAGCTTCCTCCAGATGCATTCATCTTGCTCTTTTCTGCTCCCAACTTCGTTGACTTATTTGCAGAACTGGCTCACTCTCACACTTTAAGTCTTAAATTACATAGTTATAAAGCTGTTTCTGAAGACAGGTGTATGCCTGTAATGACAGATCGACAACACTTACTTTTGCGTTTATCAGAGTATAACTTGCAGCCATGGATTAAATACAAAGTTTACTGCCTATCCTTGTCAAGTTGTGCTTACACACTGACAGTCACCCTGAACATCTGGAAGATGCTACGAATTCTGCTACAAGTAACTATAAACTAAAAGAATACTCCCCCTCAAACCAACTATAAACTTAAAATTAAATGAATGCGCCTAGGAGCTTTTATTCTTTTCCTATATAAAGCTACATTTAAACAGAAACTCTTGTTTTCCAAAAGTAAGCCACAGCTGTGATCAAAAACATTCGTCAGAAGTTTAACCAGAGGTGCATTTGTGTATCTATATCCTTTACATAAACATGGATTAAAATGACATCCTTCTGCAAAAGAAAAGCTCACATCCCCTTCAAGTCTTTGTGATTCTACACTGAAACTATTCCCACTCCCTGATGAGGAGGATTTAGGGAGTAAACTCAGAATTCATAGATGTCCAAAACATTAGTATTTGAGAAGTATCAAGGTCAGACAGGTCCGTCTTAAAAGCCTGACTGCCTACACAATTCAGAACAATCTGATACACAATTCTTATTTGAAGTGTTTCTTAGCGCAGACAATGCCCTTGGGTAAAGCACAGGGGAAACATGGTACTTAGACCTGTGTCTGAGACAAGGCAAGATTCAATTGTCACTGGGTGTCAGGTATTGAAATACTCAAGTAATCTCTCTGACCTTCAGTTCCCTGTGTGTTAAACTAAGTTTTCTTAATGTTTTCCTAGAAAACATTCTAATTTCCATTTTTATATGGTAAATTTTAAACAAACTTTTGAACTGGGATGGTGTTATTAATTACCAGTTGGACATAGCTACCTCTGTAATTACTCTGCAATATAAATTATAATAAGAAAAAGAAATCTTAAGGTTATTTTGTGCTTTTCCTAAAGCAGAAGCCCAAGGAAGTAAACCACAATGTCTACATAATAAATAAAAGGAGCAATTGCCTCTCAAATTTTTGAGACACAAGTTATAGTTGTAGTTTAGATGACAGGTCTACAATTAGTCAAGCTGCATTCCCTATCTTGAGAGCCTTCGAGCAACTTGGAATATCTGAGTGCAGCTACTGGTTTAGCTGGTCCTCTATATTCACCATGACAAAATGTTTAGTTCAGTGGTCAGTAACCTGGTATGGAGGCTAGAAGCCTTCATTCTAATCTTCTTTCTCATACCTCTGTGCACAGCCTTGAGTGAGTCACTTTTCTTTCAGTCTGGCTGTATTTAAAGTAGAATAAAAACAATGGAATAAACAGAACAAAGGCATAGTCTCAACAACACAGGAACACTTGAACTGTGCATTTTCTACAATATAAGGTTACTTATATGGAGCTGACAGTATTTGGTAATCATGAGGTAGCATCATGTTTGCTTTAACACATTTTGTCCATAGAAAACTCAGTTCCTATTTCAGCACCTAGTTTCAAGTAAGTTAGTCTCTTACTTATACTAAGGTAAGTCCTTGCTTTCACACTGCTTTCTACAGGTGCTCAACCTCCTTCAAATAGAGGGTCCCTCAAGAGTTCACATAGAATCTTCGACAGATCTGAGCGGTTGCAGAGGTGTAAAAGGCATTCAGTAATGTCAGCTCCTCAACTCAGTCTCCAGCTCTAAGAATGACTTTCCAGTCCTTAAGTGAAACAGAACACCCGAGTTGACAGTTGCAAACAGGGAGGGAGCTGGAAGGTCTCTGAGGAGGGAGGAAAGCACAATGCCAGCCCCTCTCCCGAGCACTCTGCTGCAGTCGGCAGGCAGGAAGCAGGGCCTCTCTCTTAGACGGGGCTTTCCTCCTATCCTCCCGATAACCCTTCCACAGGACAACCTAAATATTTCTACTTCCCCGTTCTTCCAACCACCAACTCCCTCCGGCATAACACTCCGCACAGCTCCATAAACGACTGCCTTCCCACACACAACTTCATCAGCACTAGCAGCTACCACCGATAAAGCACTGACACTGTTTATTTATATTTTGCTACAGGAACACATTCCCTCTCTGCGATTCTGGAAAGCACAAAGCCTCCTGAACCCCTGACCCCTACCAAAACCCCTGAGCACCAGCTGCTCCTACAAACTCAACTCTCTTGTACCTCCTTTCCTTTTCTTTCTTCCGTTTCCCTTTGCACAAGCACTGCACAGAAAACTCACTCATCTCAAGACACGCCGGGATGCTCTTAGAAATCTTGCTATGACCAGCGCCTGCTCTCCAGCCGGGAGCAAGTACCAGCGCCTCAGTCCCCGCCAGGCTTCAGTCACACACAGGAGCTCGGACAGTGAAGGAGAGGTTGGGCATGTCCCACACGTCCCTTCTCCCGAGGGGGCACCGATGCCGGTGGGATCCTCCGAAACAGCGCGAACAGGCAAGCGCGGCCCACAGCCCCACACCCCGGGGTCTGCCCAGTGCCCGCAGCGTGCCCCACGAGAACCCAGCGGAACTCGGCTCCGGGGGAAGGCGAGGCTTTGCAGGGCAACCCGTCCCGACAACGGCCGTTACCAGGCGGCGGCGGTACGAACCTCGCGCGCCGTTACCTGGTTGGCTCCCAACGGCTCCACGCGCAACGGCGGGAAATGGGAAATCAGCCGGGCCGAGCTCTTCCCCCGGGATGGGAGTGGGAGGGGTCTGCCCAGTTCTCGCGAGGCTTCCGCTCTGCTCTCGCGAGAGTGGGCTGTGGGGATCCGCTCTGCCCGTGTCTGCCTTCCCGGCTTTGGCAGGCGATGCCCCCCATTGGAAGTGGCCGTAGGTGTTGGTCCAGCCCTCTCCTCAGCCTGTTCAGGCCTGGTTTCTGGAATTTCCACAGAGAGCATCCGGAAAAAGCCAAGGGGGTGAGCGCCTTGTTAGGTGCCGCGGTGAAGCATGGCAGCAGGCACATACTGGAAAAGCAAAGTTATTTTGGGGTGAGAGCCTTCATTAAAACAAATGCTGCCTGCACAAGGGAGAGCTTACCTGAAAAGAAGTGCTTGTAGATTTAGAGTCGGGATTTTTGGGATATATTGGCCTTTGTAATATTCAGGCTGTGCTGTCACATCTACACTTCTCCGCAGGATTTGTAGTCTGCTGACTTCTGGGGTTTACACAAAGAAGATGTATTTGCAGTGCTTTCTCCTCCTTGATCTTAACAAGGCCCATGGGTTTGTCATGTTAGCATAAACCAGAATAGCCTAGGGCATATTCTAATGTTTTCTGTGAGTATGAAAACTGGTAGGCTTGTATAATTGGTATGGCATAAGGCAGCTGAGCTTTTGAGTCACTTTTGCCAACTTTTTTTTTTTTTTTCCCAAATTGCATATCCATGGTCTTTTGTTCACTGAGACCAAACCTACTATCTGCCATGAGGTAAACCCTTTGATTTTTAGTTCGTAGTTCTTCCTAGTAATGAAAGAGAAACTAAGCATAGCTTTTCACTATTACTATTCTGCCTTTATATGATTCCACTGAGCCATTTTGATATACCATCTATACCTATTTGGTATATAGGAACACTTGAAGAAACAGCTTAGCGGCATGATTAGAAGATGCAATGATGATCGGTTTGCAAGGGCCAGTGCTGCAAATGCATAGTTTCTACTTTATTAATAGCGGTATGACATACTGTCAGGTGGGCATCTAAGGCACGATTGAGCAGGCTTTAAATCTGTTGTTCTCCTGGGTTTTCCATCAATTATGTACCCTAAATTTTGAAGTATGTTGAAAAATCTTGTAATTAATTTTTTTTGCTCATTCCTCAAGTTGTTTAAACACTTTTGAACTAATACAAAATAAATGCATTTTGCAGTAGCTCAGCAGCAGATTACTTATATCATAAATTTGATCCATTGTTATATTGGTACACATGTGTTAGAACTAAAATTAGGTACGTGTTACAGAAGAAATGGCAGTAACAGGTTGTGATAGACACCCCAGTCCTCTTAAATAGTGCTTGTTGGCAGCTTTTTATTCTGCTTTTACAACTTCTATAATTTAAAAAATTGTGATGTAGGAAAATAACCATTTCATCAGAATTGAGAGAAACAGATATCTTAAATATATACAGAGATCTGATAAGTAGCTGTAAAATATCCTTCTTGCTGATTGTAGTTATTTTACCGTAAACTGGACCTTTTTTTTTCTATTTATAGGAAGATCTCTGGAACTTAATTATGTCTTCCATTTTATTTCCCAATAAACTGTGATCAGTTTATTCTTATATGCTATGATTTTGAATTTTACAGCAATATAAATCCATTGACTTCAAAGATGTTATTCTTATCTATTAAACAATAGGTGATAATGGATTAAGACCAGCAGTTGAACTTTACCTTTATCTCTCTTCCAGATCGATTTGATTATGTGTATCCCATAATCACATACTTGGCCACCAATTACTGAATAGATCCCTCACTCATTAAAAGTACTAGGAAACTACTGAGGAGTCTGGTATTCCACATTCGCTTATATTGGGTGTCCTAAGCTAACTAGTCTAACTGGAACTGCATCTCATTCATCTCAGAAGAGTAAACACACACACCTAGACAATAAAACTGTGGGAAAAATGCTTCACCATTGTTGCGCTTGAACAGATATGAAACTTTCTATGGTGGCATGGCTTATGTCCAGGTTTCAAAATAACCCTTAATATGGTGCATTAAATGAGGTGACAGAATACTCATCCATGAGCAACTCTGCAAAAATGAAATCTGATTTAATCCTAGCCCATTTTAGACCTGTCTGGTCTGAAAGGTTTAATCTTACTAATGGTGTGTAAAGCTGTTGATTTTAAATTATGCTTTAGCAGCAGTGCCTTTCTTTTTGATGACTGGACTATTTACCAGCAAGTAAGCTAATGACTGGATTTCTATTGTACTGCAGTTTTGCAGCACAAATAAAAGAAAAAATAGCCTTTAATTCACACACACGCCCTTTTTAGGGGGTATTACAGTGGGTGCCTCAGTGTTTCTAACCATTCAGGTAGCAGAAGGTGGCCTAGCGCACTGCATATGCCCACAGAATAGGGTTAAAACTGATTACCAGAAAGCTTACATTCTTTGTTTCTATTGCCTTAAATTTGTATGTAAAGATTAAAATTTGAATTATACTGGGGAACTCCAATTTAAGTCTTTTAATTGCTTTAAACACAGTGGTATACATATCAATCTTTTCCTGTGTATTTAAATATATATATGCATTTAAATATATATAAAATAGTGAAGTAATTTCTTTGCATGATATTTAGTGGATTGCAGGTATACATGCATGGCCAGTGAGCTCACAACTTCCTTCACTTGCAGATCTGCACTGAGGGATAAATATATTTCTTAACTTTCTACCCCTGTTCATTTAATTAACTTTATGTTGCAGTTACCAATATGGACATCAAAGGAGCCTAATTTCAGATGCAGCAAATAAGAGAATGTGGCACTGTTCAGCTGCTACCTAAACGGAATTTGAACTGGGAGTGTAGAAACTGGCAGTCCCCTGATTGGTGTGATTTCTTACAGCTGGTAGGGCACACAGAGCACGCCACTGCTGTCTGGCACAGGTAGTTGCTTTCTCTGGAAAAACAAGGAGGATCCACTCCGTCACCCCCATCATTTGAATATGATTCTTCCCAAGATGCTTGCGTAGCCACTTTTGAAATGGAGCTAAGATCAAACTCCCTGATGCCAGTAACATTGTTCACTTTGAGAAACAAACCCTCTTTGACGTGACTCAAAAACAGCCAGGATTCATTGAACTGAAACTCCTAGGGCTTTTAGAGAGTAAATGAAAGAGCAGCCTGAGGGATGCTATTGCATGACCCAAGAGTTCCTGATCCTCAGACTCTAAGCAGCTGCATCTATTTATGTTAGCTGCATGCAGAAATGTTTTGCTGCTACTGATGTTTCTCAGGTTAACATGGGTAATCTGAGTAGTTATGCATATTTATCTCAACCTTGTAAGGCTGAAGTAAAAGTTTACAGATCTATGTAGAAAATCATGCCACCTACCTTTTACTGTGGTGAACGACAAGAATTCAGGACAGGAAAACAGGCAAAAAGGAAACAACATATGGGAAATAATATTTTACTTACCTTTTGAGGAAAAAAAATTCCCCAAACAATGGTTTCTGCCCTTCCTGGCACCTGAAAGAAAAAAAGGCAGCTGATGAAAACCCAGATAAAACAGAATACATAAACTGGAGGGAGAGAGGATAACAAGTGCTATTTTGAAAACCTGATTTATTTGGTTTGAATTTTCAGAATGCATTTTATTAAAACCTTGTGGCTTTAGAACTCAAAGTTCTCTTGCAGCATTTATTGGCTCTACAGAGTCCCTATGCAAGCCATACAGTTCAGCCAGCTATAGGTTTTTCTTTTTTATTAATGGTTTATTCCTTAGCAGCTTTTCCTTCTGTATTTGACAGCAAAATCAGTGATGATAAAAATGAAATAGGTTGGGTTTTTTTCCCCCTGACAAATATCTTATCCTCTGTGAGAGTATGAATCTTGGTTATTATCCATTTTCCCACAATTTGAAAAAAAAATTTTATATGCAGACACAATGCTGCCAATGAGAAGGTCATTTCAATCTGCTGTTCACTGAGTTTGTAGGCTGCTCAAGAGGCCTTTTTATTGGCCCTCTACAGAAGAATAATAATGTTAATTTTTGCATCAATCAGGAAATAGTTGGCAGTGAACACCTCTATAATTGAAGTTTCCTGTTGTGAGACTACCATAAAGTCTTACATAATCCTGTATAGATATTTTTGTATCTAGTGGTTTATATCCACGAGGGACTCTTGATTTATTTTTTTGCATCGTGAAAGAGAACAGTAGTTGATTCACTTAAAGGTAGGCAAAATTAAGATATTAGGGAGATGGAAGTTAGCCATGTGATGGTTTTCAAAAATGTAGTTATACAGATGGCAAGAAGATTCCCATTTACTTAAGTTAAAGAGTTATTTTGTCCTAACAGGCATGACAAAACCTGTCTTCATTCCTTTCTGTTCAGCTCAGCAAGTACTTCTGGGCTCCAGTAGTTAATCAGTTACCAGACCCTACAGCTTTTGTTTTCACACTGTTTAATTTTTCTTATTTGACACAGAACCTGTGAATGAATTCTGTTGCAGATACGGGTACAACTTTCAGGTTTGCCTGCTCTTTATGATTAGGACTGCTTTTTGTTACCATTGCCACCACTGTTACTCATTCTAAACAGATACATTTCTAATAAATATGTAGAAAGAAAGCATTAAGAATGACAAGTATGTTTTCTGTCTTACCATGAAGCCAATTCTGAATATGTAAATCTAGGTTTAATTAACTCCATAAAATTGAACAATTAAAAAAGTCTGGCAAGAATTAGTAACCACACACATTAATGGCACTGCGACAGTACTGTTATGAGACAGGGATTATAAAAACACTGTACAAATGAGAAGACCAATAGGCAATACTTAAATGACCTCCTCAAAATACTAAAGTCACTGGCAGTGGAGCTTCCATCTCTCAGTCCTGTGCTTAGTTCATTGAACTGTCTCTCCAGTAAATACTCTTGCAGTCAGACCAGATGATGTTGAGATGCACACAGAAGGGTCAAAAAGCTGCGCTCACAAAAATCTTGTCAACAGGCACCACAGAGACTGGCAGTACTCAGACACATTAAGGAGATAGCCGTTATAACACTTCAAGCATAAGAGAAATTTTTGCTTAAGGTTATCTTAAATTAATTTTAAAGAAAGACTTTCAAGACTCACCCTTCTGTCTGAATTGTCAAAAGTTCTGTTCTTGATCGGGGTGATAAATATTTATTATTGACTTCCCCTCCAGCTATAAACCTCAAGTGTAAGTAAGATGAGGAAGCCACTGTGGACCACACTAGAGAATGCCGAGGAGATCTGCTGCACCAAAGATATATACAATGTGCAATGGATAACCTAATATGCCTTTCATTTAACTGGCTGGGCAGGTTTCTGCATTCTGGAGAGCATGGAATCATACCAGAATTTGTTGGCATAACAGGCCCGTCAGACCGGTTCCCGGGGCGCCCAGGAACCTGCCCAACCAGTCTGCATCAAAGGCCAGCTCAACATGCTGCAGCTCAGCTCGGCTAGGGGAGGCTTCATACACAGTGAATTATTCACACCTCTGTCAACTCCCAACATACTACTCAGAGAGAATGATGTAGCCTCCAGCAAAATAATTTACTGAGGGGTGGGGGAGTGATACATCCTTGTTAAGTGTAGCAAGATCTTATTGTTGTAATTTTTCTTTCATTTTATATGCAGATGCACTGGGCTAGAGGGCTTGCCCAGCAGAAGTACAAAGAGAAACAGGAAAGAAAATACCTTTTTTCTTATAACACTAACTATACAGACTTACTATGATCAAATGACATCAAATTTTTTAGTGTAACCAGCTAAAGAAAAACCCCAAATTATGCTTTAATTCAGTTTTATTTCCAGTCCTGCTCTAAGTGTTTATACCTACTGAATGTGTAGTATTCAGCATAGATCTGTAACAGGTGGGAGATGGGGTACTAGGAGCTTGGAATATCGCATGGAATATTCACAATGTGACTTTGGTGCAAGGTCACTCTTCGTTACTGCACAGGATATTTAAAGGTGAAACAGGTCAGAGAAAATGGAGTGTATGGGACATGCTTCCATAATTGCAAGCAACTACTTGTGAGGCAACACCCTGCTTCTCCAAAGGATAAAGCAGCTGCCCTGTTACAATAGCGCATGGGCTGCAGCAGCAGCTGTGCTGCTTCTTGTTCATGGCTGGGGGGCAAGAATACTTGCACATCAGTCCTGCATATAGCATAGTTATTCAAGCTGTAGGCAGAGATCAGATTATGCCCTGAAAGAAGCCTGCATTTGTGTAAACTTGCTACATTTTTTTTCAAGTTGGAAACACAGACCATAATTTTCAGCTTCCATGCTGTGATTATCAGACACATTCACTAAAATCAGTAGGAGCTGCAGAAGTTTAATGCCTCTGGGAAGGTGATCATGAGTACATGCAGTCTGCTAAACCCGTACTTAGGCACATTCCTTTATTTTTTATTTAGGCACATTAACTTAAACACTTAAGTTTGAAAAAAAATTGGTTCTATTGAATGTTATCAAAGATTCTGAGTAACTGTAGAGGCCTCTGTTCATAAAATGATCCCTCTGAGGAACCGTTTCAGTCTGAAAAAGAGAAGAAGGCTCCAGGAGACCTTATAGCAATCTTCCAATACCTAAAGAGGGCCAACAAGATATCTGAAGAGGGACACTTTAAAAGGGAATGTAGTGACAGGACAAGGGGGAATGGCTTTAAACTATGAAAGAGAGGAGATTGAGATTAGATATTAGGAATAAATTTTCACAACGAGTGTAGTGAGACACTGGCACAGGTTGCTCAGGGAAGCTGTGGCTGCCCCATCCCTGGCAGTGTTCAAGGCCAGGCTGGGCAGGGTTTGAGCAGCCTGGTCTAGTGGAAAGTGTCCCTACCATGGTTGGAACATAATGATCTTTAAGGTCCCTTCCAGCTCAAACCATTCTATGATTCTATAATGATTTATCAATCTTTAGATCTTTTCTTACTTACCCATTTTAATTATAGCTACTAGGCAGCTAATGATCAGAACAGGAAGTTACCATAAATTTCAGCCAGTGTTGTGCAACATGGACAGTTTTTCTCATTATTGACCAGCATGCATGAAAGAAGAAATACTGTTGTTTGAATACACTCAGATTATTTTACTACAGGAAAGTAACTCTTCCTATAAGACAACATTTTATGACAGCCTTGAAAGGAAGGCTTATTTCTGAAGAAGGCAACTGGATTACTAACTGAGCTGAAATGACAGATGTATGCTGTTTGTGCTTGCAGTCACACCACCTTAGGCTATGATTTCATACAGTTAAGCAAGGCTGGGCTTGGTCAGTACTTGGATAAGAGAGTTACAAAAAGTCCGCTGCAGGAAGTGGTTTTGGTGATTCAGTAGGCTATACTGAATAATTGGGCTTCAGTGCCAAATGTGATGGAGACACTGTTTTCTGTGTGTCTCGTTTCTATGCCATGGTCTTGGTGCCATACAAAATTGAAGTTTTTAAAGACTCCAATGCTATTTCCATAAGTGCAAATCTTGAACATTAAATCCCTGTCCAATGTGAATGCACTATGTCTGCCTACAGTTTGTTTTTATGAGTGTCACATAATTGGATAAACCACATAGCTGATTAGTACTGGTAAATTACCACCTAAAACAGCTGTTAAACTTTACAATGTGAAAAAGGTTCTGCTTGCATAATAGAATTACAGAAGGCTGATGTGCTTCAAAGCTGGTCTACTTCTTACAGCGATGGCAGTTGGCCTCATAAAAGATAACTTCTGAAATTTTACATTCTGCATCCTGAGATCATCATTAAACCTGGAGCCTTATAGTGGATCCGATAGTGAGCTTTTAAAAGACATTGGGTTAAATTACCATTTAACTGTTCACTGGAGTCTGAAAAGTATGGGGATAAAAGGGATCTTTACTACCTCTTCCTTTGACTTGATAGCTTAAAGAGGAGTCTGAACACCTTTTCTCCTCTCCAGCCTCTTGCTCCCCCAAATCAAAACCACTGTGTACACACATGCACACACCCCTTAGAGATTCAGTAGGGGTTTCTCATCAGTTAGGGCTTCTCATACGGGGTTGCTGGGAGGGCTGAGACCTTAAATTAGGCCTTTATATTCATTTCCATGAATTACAGAAATTTAGTTTTTCATAACAGCAAAGGTATAAGGCAAAGAAGTCATTGTATATATCAATACATTCTTGGATAAACATCACTTGGCTGTTGTTCTCATCCTTGTAACTCATGACAGTTCTAAAAATACATATACCACAGAAACAAATATTGTACTATCAGACTTGCTTGGAGTTCTCTGTGGGAGAGATTGCCTTTCCTTCTAAAGAAGGCAGTATAATAATCTGAAATACTGAATACTCTTATTTCAAATATAATTTGCAATAAAAGGCTCTTACGGATGAATGTTTTCTCAAAAACTACTATTAAATGCTTTTCAAATTGAGAATAAATTACAAGTTTTTTATTATCTCCAGCTTTAGTCAAGAAAAGCTGCATAATACTTATCTGTGAACTCTTCCAATTTATACAATGATCACATAAAATCTTCAGGAGAAGCTCAGAGAGTTGCAATTCTGAAAAGTAAGACAATCTAAATGGTGCAGGCTTTAACTTGTTCTTATAGTGAAGGTATGCACAAACATTCATGTCTACAAGTATTCATTACAGAGAGTTTACAACATACCTCCCCATAGCTATCAAAAGCTGCTCAGTACTTTCACAAACAAATTCAGATAACACACATGCCCCCACACTCTTATCAGAGTTAGGTAATATCTTTCTCCTCTTGGCTGGTTGTGTAGCAGTGTAAGGACAGGGAGACTGTTGGTTCATAAAGGGCACACTGAAAAGTAGGCCAAGTCCTACCTTGAATAGGGAGGAGAGGTAGCAGCATTTAACTTTTGACCTAGAGGCTAGCTAGAGAAAAATACCTCCAAGTTGAGCCAAAGGATGCAACCTAAAGCATTCTTTGATGCTTTTCTGAGCATAAACAGATTTAGTATTTGTTGCAATTAATTTGCTGATGATGACAAATTCTCCTCTACCTCCACTGAGACAGCAGGGCTGGGCATTGGCAAGATATAAATAAATAACAGGAGATCTGTCACTATTCTCGCCACAAAAGTAAGCCTGGTGTAAAAGCTTGGCTGTTTTTGTCTGAGATGAAAAAGCCTTGAAATGTTAATGTTCTTGGTGCCAGTCTACCTTTCTCCACAATTCTTAAGGCTCTCTTTAACAGTTTGTCCAGTTCAGTAATTCAAGAAAGAAAAGCAGGTTTGTGAACTTTGGGGTGTAGAGAGATCTCACTATGAGCTGTAATGCTCCAGGAATATTGTGAGGAAATGTAAGAGAATTAATTGCTAGGAAATTCCAGCAGTCTCTTCCACTCTCAGAAAGGAGGAGAGAAAGAAAGGAAATGCAAACAGAAAGTAGCTGAAGCATTTCAGACCATTACACTGGAATGGCTGCTCTGGAATGGGATTGCACAAACAACTAGAACCTCCATTTTTGTCTAATTAAAGAAGTACTCCCTACAAATAGTCTTTTCCAGTGCTCTCATATAGAGTATGATTGGATATTACTTATTTCAGAAAAGACTGCCACAGACTAAAGTGTCAACATCCCTTGTCATTGGATTTTCTTGTCCATTGTCTGTATTTGACCAGGTTTGAATTATTATTATGAATTATTGCAGCATATTCTTTTACAAACATTTAGGAATACTTTATCTTTTTTGTTTGGTAGAGATTAATCTTTACAGAAGAGGAAGTATTCGCTATAAAGATAATTATAAAGCAGGAACCAGAAGTGGCATTGGTGTAATTGTTTGGGAGTCTGAATAATGAATATTTTTTCTGTATTTGTTTTCTTTTTCAGATGATACTGTATTAAGCAACAGGCTTCCTATGTGGAAACATGGAAACAAGGGGTGTTCAGAGACCTCATAGTTACCTCTTCCCGTGTTGAAATTGGATATTTTATTTCTCTATTTTGTCTTCTGTATCTTCACTTTTTTTAAGCAAGAGTACTATTTTCCCACCTCAGGGTGATTTAGCTTGTACTTGGAGCCTCTTCTGCTGTCCTTTATCAAAGACCTCGCATATGACTATATCCTTAATGTGTCTCCAGATAACTTTATTAAGCTATGGTTTTCTATTGCAGGAGGCTTGCTGAAATAGTCTTGACTTATTAGGTTTCTCTTTGTGTTTCATATTGCAATAGTTTAAATCAAGCTGTTACTGAAGAAAGACTCACAAAAATTTTCAAGACTATTCACTAGGTTTATTAAAAAAAAATAAAAACAACCCTATTTCCAGTTTTTTTGAATATTAGTTAAAAAGTATAATTTTAGTTTGAAACCTGTTGTTAGAGAGTATCGTTTGTTAGAAATGTAAAATGCCACTTTGTTGTTGAGCATCTTCAGAATTCAAAACATCAAGAGAAACCCAGCTACTCTATGCTATGTAACTTCATTCAGCAGTTTTTCTATTATAGGATTTTCTGTTCTAATTCCGAAAGCTTTGTCTCTCTTGTTTCTTGTTTTTAGAAACAGCAAGAGCAGGAGTGTATTGGGAATATACTAGATGGAAGTAAAAGTAGGTTACAGCTTTTCAAAAGAAAAGTGGACTTTCACAATTAATATTTCAGGTAAAATTCGGAACTTCAAATGTTAGAAGGAGCTTTGCTAATGACTTTATTGAAGCCAGATTTTTAATCCTCTTATACTACTTTTCTTGTATCATAAAATAATCAACCAAACTTTTGAAAGCATTACTGTTCCAGTATATGTTTCGTGCTTGAGCTGTTAAGGGAGCTATTTGCTTTTTGATGCAAGGGGGAAAGATAAACTTTAACAGCCATTTCCCCTGTAGTGTTAGTCACTACACAGCTTACAGGACCATGCTCATTGTAACCTGAGAATCTCTTCCAGGCCTTTCATGAGAAAAGCAGCAAACCAAGACACAGACCCACCAAGCCTCCAGCTTTGACCTTCAGCCTGTGACTTGACCCATAAGTATGCTTGTATCAGTCCAGCATATCATCCAGCAGATCACAAACTGGCTGTGATCCAACGACCATCTGATTATGTGGAAGAGGTCTAGCAGCATCCCATTGCAATAAGCAGGGAAGAATACTGCTTAACACTACCTTGTCGTCTAATAAAACCATTAAATGTCAGACTCCCAGTAGGTATTTTTCCATCATTTCTCTTGCCTGCCAAGTAATGCCATGCGTCAGATGTGACCTTTGTTTTGGTGGAGGACATCGTTGAAATAATCTGGTTAAAAATAATACACTCTTTAGCAAAAGGAACTTTTAAACCAGAATCATTAGTATAATAGCACAGCCCCACAAACCCTCCATTACGGTAGCTGAAGTACTGGCAAACCTCGTTAGGAAAGGCAAAAGTGGTGGGCCCACAAAAGCCAAACCAAAAAAACCTTAAACTATGTTTCATTTTAAAACAAAGCCATCAGGGGTAGCCTGTCTGTGAGGGCACATGCTCAGAGCTTTTCAGTAGATGAAAGGGATCAAACTTTTGTGAAACTAGCACATGGGCAGTAACTAAAACCTTATTTAGTATTATATGAATGCTGTGCAGGCCTGTTTCATGAGGAAACTATATAATGAACATAGAGTTACAGGGTAAGTGCATTCCTGGACTAATTCTAGAATTGACACAATACATTTTCCTCATTTGCAACTTATCACTGAAGAGATTGTTTATCAAACTTGTTTAGCAACTAAAAAAAAAAAAAAAAGATATAAAAACAAAGACATAAAAGGTAATTGTGATTTAACGGTGTCTTTTGTGTCAATTTTATTTTCCTTCCGCAGAAAAGCTGCATAGCTAAAACATAAACTCTGCACCTGCACAGGAAAGATTTAAACTTTGAAGTGATTCTTTGGTACGTGATGCCTGTCAAATTTCTTTTTGCATTGTGGTTACTGTGCTGTGCATAACACCACAGTATTTTCAGTGCTGTAGTGATCAAAAAAAGAAGTACAATACAGACACAGTGTAAGTATTGTTATTTCCCAAGTACATATGAGCTTCTGAAAATTCCAAGGGAAGTGGGAATTTCCCTCAAGGGAAGTGTATTTTTTCTGGTACTTCCATAAGCTCCTCAGAGAAGGTGGTTGTGTCAGGACTAATGGCTCAGGTCATCTTTATGCAAGCCTACACCAGAGACAAGAGCAGAATCCAGCTGATAGCTCATCAGGATTCTGAATCATGCTGCCTAAGAAAACAGATAATACAGGATTTCAGTGTCAAAGGCATTTAAAAATTATTCAGTTAAGCTAGAGCAAATGCAGGCACTTGCTTTGATTTCCATTCCTAATCAGCTAAACTAAGTCAGGAAGCATAGCTCGAATGTGAACAGACAACTTTTTGGATTTCCTCAGTGGAATCAGTTTGAAGTCTCATTTTCATCACTGTGTCTGACATATGAAAATTAAAGAGAAGCAAACTAAGGCGTGAATTTATGGCAGTCTGGCTGCTTTGCCTTTGTCCCTTTTCAGCAAACACTTGTAATAAGTGTAAGTGTATCCTACTTTCAAAGTGGACTAATTAGTGAACTCTGAAGGCATTCCCTAGTCCATTTGGCTGTGGTTACCTTTGTGTAGCTAGTCTGTTGAAACTTGCTCACGTCCCATGTGCAAGATTAATTTGTATTCTTTCGTGGTTAGTACAAAGTGGGCAGAAATGTCAGCAAGCTCCATGTGGAGTATCTCCTCTAAAACTGGTGCAGATAAAGTGTGTAGATGAATAGGGTGCTGTGTGATTCAGGTATCTAAAAGAAACTGTCCTACTATCCTGTGTGAAAGTATTTTCTTCTTTAGGAAACAAATGGTATTTCAACAGATGCTTTCTCAAAAGTAAAGTAATTGGAATTTGAGCTAGACTTACACCATGTGGAGATCTTGGGTGTTTTTATTTGCAAATCAGCAATGTGGTTTTGTTCTTAAGTAAGTATCTAGAAATGCAAAATCAGAACACACTGATGAAGCCATTCTTTCTTTGCCCCAACATCAAAAAAAATAACTG
The DNA here is from genome assembly GCA_032466535.1 of Forpus xanthops. Lineage (NCBI taxonomy): Eukaryota > Metazoa > Chordata > Aves > Psittaciformes > Psittacidae > Forpus > Forpus xanthops. Next base: position 8,226 of record JASSUY010031888.1, on the reverse strand, counting down.
TGTTACACCCTCTGCAATTAATGATATTTATGAAGGACACCCCCTCCTCCTTTCCCCCCAGTCTACTTCTAGCCAAAACTAACTGGGAAACAACCATTGCTCCTCTTAGCTGGCCCAAATGCAGACTCTCCACCTACCTTCTTATAACTGGGCTGACTCATACACAGTCAAGACCAGACAGTATGCTCTGTAAAATGGCAGCGAATAGGAACTTAAGAGACAAGAAAGAATACTCTCTAACAAATCCATTTTGAGCTCAGTAAATGAAAATGTGTGAGCTAATTGAAAATCTAAGAGAACACCTTCCCCCACCCTGGGCAATTTAAAGTATGTATGGAGTAGTGAACAAACAGTGTATATGTCCAGTCATATATTTCTTGACACTCATGTCTGTAGTTCACTTCTGGCTCATATTCAAGCAAACACAGTAATATGATTAGTTCTAAGAACAAATATCAGGGACTTTTATTTGAGTTACACTTCAAAAGGCACTGAAACAAAAGCATAAAGTGTTAAACCACATCTAAAGTATTGGTCTAGGTTCTGCTACCATTTGAGCAGGCTTCCTCATTATATATTAAGGTACAAAATACTTCACTAATGAAGTACATAAAATTGTATTCCAGCCTGAAATGGGTGATCTGACTGTAGGTGAGAGAAGAGTTTGTCCTGTTGTGCTTTTTCCTTTCAATGATTGTTTGCTCTTCAGGTTTTGTGTTTTAGGGCTCTTCCAAGAATTGTCGCTATTTATTCTGTGGGGGCATACAGAACCAAGGGATAAAATAGGTTCAATAAAATGGGCTGTCAAGGATCCTGCTGACAAAATGTCTGTGCTGGAAGGGACAGGGAATGTTTGTCATCCAAGCAGACAATTGTGGCTCCCCCTGTGCAGCCAGATACGTAGCTGCACCTCAGTAAAAGCTAACAAAACACTGCAGCAGCAGGGGTTAAACCCTCAGCTCTTGAGTTTTGTCTGCACATGTGAGTTACTTTATCCTCTCTTTTTGAGTGCCAAGATCCAATCTACATGCTGAGAAGCTGCAGGACAGCCCAGTGTCAGCAATGCTGGTTGTCTAAGAATTCTACACACTTATATACTTACTGCTCAGATGATATCTTTGTTGTTTTTCCAATCACATCTGCCTCCTATATTTTAAGCACAAAGCAGTACAAGGATTAGTGCAAGTGGAATGCGCATACTGGAACATGGCCTGTTTGTTACAGGAAACTATTGTCACGCGTTACTGACAATCTGACATAGGCTTGATTGCCTGAATTGTGGTGTAAACAGGGAAACTTACCTTTGAGGAAATACAAACCATTTATCAATGGCTAATCTCCAGGTTATTTTCTTAATGTCAGTGAGAAACAATAATTCAGTGACAGAAATAAGTTGTTTTTTTATCACTGGTACTCTACTCATTGGCAATACCATGTGGATTTTCTTCAGGAAATTTTTTTGCAATGCTAGAGGAGTACCAAAAAAAAACCCAAAAACAAAACCAAACATTCTGGTATCAGTGAATTTCATGGGGTTGATTTCAACTGTACTGGAATTGGTTTAAAAATTGAGAACAGTCACTTCGGTTTCTCCCCGCCTCCCTTTTGGAAGTTTCTAAACCATGTTCAGTCTATTCTTGGGCTGTGAAAGAAAGAGAAAGCTCAAGCATGCCCTAGCTTCCTACTGCCTTGTTAGCTTAAAACCTAGTCAGGATCTGGCCCAGCCTCTGTCATTGAGATCAAAATACCCTTTTTAACATAAGAAGTTTATTGGTGGGACAAAAATTACTACATTGAATTGCCTTGTGAAGTTTCTTTTAAGGGGCACCAGAATTACTGCGAATTCAGCCAGTATTTAGTTTCAGTACCATGGGAGTTTCTCGCTGCCATAGGCATGACACAGAAGTTAGGTTGAGCCCCTGGGAGTGAGGCTGTTAGGAGTGATCAAGGGCAGGAAAGCTGAACAAGATGCTACATTTTACTTTACTTGAGGCTTATGAAAGTGCTGTTGCACTGCTGCCTGGGGGCTTGGCACCCTCTCTTTTTCAGCTTGCCTAATGAAATAGTTCGCCTCTTCTTCTGAATGCACATGTATGTGTTGTAGGAAGAGAGGGAGCATAGGCAGTCCTGAAAATCCCACAGGGAACCACAGACCACACTCCAAAGCACTTGGCTGATGAGCTGCAGCCTGTAGGGCAGCACCCTGTGCTGAGGTTGCTAACAAGTTGTTGAGACCAGGATTGGAGAATGCAGCAGCTGGCACCAGGGGTGGCATTCAGCCTGTGAAGAGGAAGGAGGGCATGGGAACAGCAGGGATGACAGCTGATACAGCAACTGAAGTATGAACAGGGTGCAGGAAAGGGGCAGAATTTCAGACAAGAACACTGGTAACTTTTATTTGAGTTTGAGAGTTTTTTCCTTGTGAATGTAAATGCCTGCTGCTCCTTACTCTAAATATGCTCACTTTCAGGAGGATTTATACTATTGACCAACTATTTGTGAAACATTTCAGCAGTACTGTTCAGAAGTCACCTGCATATTTTCTGAAGATAACTTAATCTTGTTTGTATAGAGGAAGTGATTAGCAACTTTGCTGAGCATATTGCAGTCCTCAGAGAAGCAACACAATTCTAACACCTGAAAACCAGTAACCTGAATGTTTCTAATCAGCAGCATTTGCAACAGTATCAGTCAAGCAGCCTGCTTCAGAAATCAGGAAAACCAAATAATCACTTCATGGCAATTGTTAGAAAGGTTGGAAGAGTTAAACCAGGGAGAATATGGCCCTTCAGCTTGTGCTATCTGTACTTTTTGTACTCTAAAGCCAGGGGTGACACTTGATATTGTACTTAGTCAAAGCCTTTCAGGCAGTGCTCTCTATCAGATTAATGATGCTCTGAATTAGGCAGCAAATCAACCAAATCAATACCCATGCAATAGTTCAGGTGGCTTTTTTCAAAAGAATGAAGGACTTGCTGTGACAACAACACCGGAAAGACAGAAATATGTGGGCAGATGGCAGCAGGGCCTCGTTTGGACAAGTGAGCAGCCTGAACTATTGTCATCTCACCTGGCATGTGACCTGAGAGAATTTGGCTCTCTGTTCTTTCCTCTCTTTTGTATGGCCCTTTGTTCGTTGTCTTTCAGCAGTGACTGATGTTTGAAATACATATGCTATTGCTGCTTACAGAGCTCTAGCACCAGAGGAAAGCAACCTGAGCTTTACACACACTTCAAAAGCAAAAGGACATAATACCTGTCTTGGGACAGCCATTTAGGCAGGTCTTTTTATGATGTTCTGTGCCTGGGAACATGGTGATTGCCTAATTTTGAGCAGCCATTGCCTTACCTTTAATTTTGAGGGATGACTCAGCTCATCTGGGACTTTTGCACTTCCATCAGGGAGACTAGCCATCTCCATACATAAGGACAAATTGATGTGTGAAATACTTTCAGAAAATCCTGATGCTAGGAGAAAAAAACTGCCCATTTTTATGTAAATGGTTTAGTCAGAACAGGAGGAAGGATTCTGTTGGTAGCCTGTGGAGTTTGCCTCTGGAAGGTCAGACTACAAGCCTTTCAGAAAAATTCCAGTCAGATTGTTGTTACAAATGCCAGTTTGTCTTTTCTGTTCTTTTTCTTATTTTTTTCTTATTAGCTTCTCTAGTTTTATCATGCAGGAAGACCAAAAGACATTCAAGTACCGTGAAAGAAAGCTAGGAAACCAGGTAGGTGCAGAGAACCTGGTGAAAGATTATCAGGAGAGTGAGCTCAGGGAGGCTCAGCTGGCTTTTGGCTGGATCTGAGGTTCCAGGGTTAAACTGAGCGAGATACTTGTGCTGGCTGCTTAGGAAAGGCAGATGCACAACAAGTGGAATTTTATTTTTATGCTTCTTGTCCCTCTGTAACTGGAAGACATCTAATAGCAGTAATGCTGTTGCCTCCAATCCCTACAGGAGGAGATGACTCTGTAAGGCAGAACATGCATGAGAAAGATGTTAACTTTCTATTCTGTAGTATTTTCCCTGATTTGTTTTACAGCATGACAAATAGATCATGTTTCTATGATCTATTTGTCACTTCCATGATGTTTATATGTTAGATAGTAGAATCAAGGCCAAGTGCCAAGATGGTTAATTAATTCCATTTCCCTGAGTTGCCCATAAGGTTTAAGTTATGTATGGCAATTACCTCCTTTAAACTGTTCAGTGTACAGAAAGCAGTTATTGCCTGTTGCCTTTCTACATGCACCATGGCAGGGGCAGTGAACCTTGCTATATGTTTGCTCACAGGGTGGCACAGAAATGCTGCTCACCTTCCTGCTGCTGTGAGAGCCATGGCGAGCTGCACCACCAGCCCTGTGGTGCTGGGCTGTATGCATGCACACAACTGCCAGCAACTCAGTGCCTGAGGAGTTGAGGTAGAAAAGGGTAAGGCACTGATGTATCATCATTATGTCTGTTATACAGAGGAGGAGAAAAGACAGATGAAGTGGCAGGCCCAGGGTCACCCTGAGGAGCCAGGGACACTGTAAGGGTCTGGATCCACCATTTAACTTACATCTCCATCCTACAGTGCTGTGTTAAATATCACACTTTTTGCAGATTTATTTTAAAGTGCAATTTCCTCATGCTGCTAGAACAATGCCAATCTCTGGCCATGTTTTCTCCATGTAACTTCAAGGGCTCTGACAACTTGGGCAAACAAGGAAAACCACAATCAAAGGTCAAAACATGCTACTCCTTGCTCGGACTTCTAGCTTTTTCTTTCTGCTGAAGGTGGCTGGTTGCTTTTTAATCATCATGATCTGATTAGCCTTCACTGGACCTATTCTATAATATACTTAAACTTAAGCATAATAGTCTGAGGCTACTGTGTGACTCCGTAGAGTGATATAGTACCTTCTGATCTGCTTGCAGGACGCATTAGAGGGCCTCTGTACCAAAGCTGGTGGGCTTAATTGGTTCTGGTGTTTTATGCCCGTGAATTATCAGATGTCCTGAAGTGAGTCCCATGGTTCTGACAGAGCTCCTGAAGCCACATGTGCAGACTTCACTGCATGGGGCCCATGTACTTGGGTCTGCTTTAGGCTGCTTGGTTTGCTTCAGTGGTTCCTTCCTGGGCTTCCTGGCACACCTTGAGAAACAGCTGTCTGTAAGTTTACAGGATAAAGCTGTGCATCTGATCGATATTTAATAGTTATACCACCATCCATCTCAGCAATCCATAGTGTGTAGACAAAACTAGAGGACAATGTACAGGCAGGTGATGAATTTCCATTCCTTCCCAAAGACCTGGGCAGGGAGGAGGGGGCGTTCTCCAGATCACAGCTTTCACTGCTGGTCTGGGGAGCCATGGCAAAGTGGGGTGGTAGGAATCAAGTTCAAAATTTAAACAATTGGGGTCCATGGCTAGGGATGTTACTATAAAAATGCCCACTCTTAGCCTACTAGGAAAATAAAATAGTTAATGGTGAAAAATAAGGGTATTTTTACAATTGCATTTAAAACCCTAGAGGAGCCTGTAATGGGCTAAATGGACTATTTAGAGAAAAGCCCACATGTTTTCCTCTTTTTTTTGTGTGTCTGTTTTAATTTACTGTGTGTAGCTGCCATTATCCATAAACCAAAACTTACGACTCTGTTACAACAGGAGAAGAGAACACTTTATTTTCTGCTGTTGGCAGATCACCCAAAGTCCCCTCCCAACTTAACAAGCATTAAGCTTCAATAAGACACAAGACACTTCAGAAAAAAACATCGCCACAAGGCTAATGATGACAACAGCTGCCAGCAAACTTTCCATTGCAAGCAAGTAAAGACTTGAAACAAATTTTAGCTCAAGTTTTGTTTTAGTAGCATCAGTGACATGTCTGTACCGGCAAAGGCTCAAATTGCATTCCTTAACACTAGGACTGTAGACCTATCTCCTGGAGTCATTACATTGCAACAGCCTGGTAGTCATGAGTAGAATTGTGAAGTCTTTAATGAATCTGACCTTTTTCTTCTTTTAAGAGGTATTTATGCCCTAAAAGGCCAGTGAGGCAAGTCACTGGAGTCTCATACAAATGAGAATTTCTGCATGCCAAAGAAAGTTAAGGTGCCTTTTATGTTTAGAGGAGGTCATGAGAAAGAGGTTGTGGGTCTCAGCAAGGCTGGAGAGTCAAGAACTTCGTAATTCTGTTTACTTTTCTGATACTAATTTTCTTCTCAGCAAGTAACTTAAAGTCCTGTCTTCATCAGTGACCTTACCTACATGAATAAGAGCTCTGTGCGTAGGTGAGGTCTGGCCTCCCTTCATTTTTCCAGTCTATAGATCTGTGCCAATTTTACTCATATACCTCTCCCAACTGGGTGGATAATGAAGTTTCTCTATATGAAGTTGCTGTATAAAGTAAACCTTGAAGAAAATTAAGTTAAAACAATCCCAAACACTTGTAACAGCAAAGTATCTGAACAACATAACTGCATCATGGTACAATACAGACAGTGAATATTGGTCGGTAGGAAGAGGAGTTTTCACTATCTGTTGTTCATGCACTCTGTCTTCTCAGAACAAATGTTGCCATTTTGCTCAGCGTCTTCAAGAGCTGCAAAGAAATAATGAACAGGAGCAGGCTGGAAAGCTCTTCTGGCATCCTGACTAATGTTTCTGTCTTATGCAAAGAATGATCATAAAATGGGGACTAGCTTGCAGAGGTGGAATTAGCCACTGGGTAGAAATGGAATTTACTTAAATCTGCTCCCTGATTGTGCCGCAGTTGGGAACATTTTCATATCAGTTTTCTGACTGAGGTATGGGTTTGCTATGGGTAACCTAAGACAGAGAGAGATTGCATTTGTTCTAAGAAGACTCAGGAACTTCTGGGACAGAAGTTGCTGGAGCACTGCATCTCCTTTACTTGCTGGAGCACAGGTCAGAAAGCCGCTTGAAACAACATGTATTTTCTCATCTGTGTGACTGCAGTTCTGTCTCTAATGTACAGTTCAGCAGCCTACATATCCTATACTGCCTTGCTGCAGATAACAGCCTTTTTAGAAGGCTCCTAGGCTAACTTATCTGCTTTATACTGACCATGTAACTTTGCTACATGGAGATAAGAGCAAGTAATTTGGCATGATGTAACATAGCCTATGGATTGGCACATACTTGAATCTGGGGTAAGGAATAGTGTAGCTCCAAATTTCTGCTTGTTTGAAGCCCCTGCATTTTGGATTTTAGTATTCAAATATTTAGATGTGAAACAAATTTGAGCTTAAGCATGTGGCAGGACCCAAGCTTGAAATGCAGTCAGGAAGTAACCGTGGTGGTGTCCATACCCACGCAAACTACAATGCGAAGTCCCATTAGTGAAGCTGCATAGAGGCATTATGATGTGAAGCTTCGTCATTTACTCCTTTATGGTGTCACCAGTAAAATACTGGGCTAATATAGCTTGATCATTATGTCCTATGTTGAATTTGTACTACATGAGGTTAGAAAAACACCTTTAAGAAAACTTAAACCAAGAATATTTGTTAAGTCACTAAGTGATCATAAACATCAAGCCCCATGTTACTATTTTGGCATTTTTCAGACCATAACTGTACTATACCATTTGCATCTGGCCAGTATACAGAATAATATTTAAGCAATTGCCAAGTCCACCAAGTTAAAGTTCTTTCTTACTCTACAGAAACAGAGAACTTATAAGGGGTTGTTACAAAGATGTTTTATATATATGGTCCTTTCATTGGTATACAAAGAATAGGACAGCAAAGGGAATATGCTGTTAAGGGGCTTACACTGACTAAAGTGAAAGCTAACTATAAAAAATAAAGAGTAATGTACTTGAGAATTTCTGCTGAGTATTTTGTATAGAAAATTGATATTAAAGCTGTGAAAAATCCTCACCTGCATTTTAGTGATGTAGTCCTGGTTACTTATATACAAAACATTTGCCAGTCCTGATTATTTAGGGTATATTTCTTATATTAATTTCTTTTAGAATAGAACAAGACCAAATTCCTCCCACATTTGGCATAAATGAAATTGACTTGGCTTATCTTTTATTTATTTTCTATGAGACATGCCTGACCAATCTGGTGGCCTTCTATGATGGAGCTACGGAACTGATGGACAGGGGTAAAGAAGTTGATGTCATCTATCGGGACTTGTGCAAAGCATTTGACACTGTCTCACATGACATCCTTGTCTCTAAGTTGGAGAGTCATCAATTTGATAGGT